>PVLC010005121.1:0-78937 GCA_004027655.1 Graphiurus murinus | reverse complement strand
TTTTTACTTCTCATTTTTATTTTTATTTTTTTTATAGTACAGGGGATTGAACCCAGGGGCATTCTACCTCTGGGCTACACCCCCAGTCCTATTTTATATTCTTTATTTTGAAACAGGGTCCCACTAAACTGCAGAGGGCCTCACTAAGTAGCTGAGGTTGGCTGTGAACCCGGATCCTCCAGTCTCAGCCTCCCAAGTACTGAGATTACAAGCATTCACCACCACATCTCGCTAATTTTTAATTTTGAGACAGGGTCTCATTAAGTTGCTAAGACTGGTCTTGAACCTGTGATCCTCCTGTCTCAGCCTCCCAAGTTCTGGGATTATAAGCATGCACCACCATGTCTGGCTTTACTGTAAGACTTTCTTAACATTCTCACAATCCTACTCCCTTCCCTTGTCTGCTCCCTTTGCTTTTCTATTACTGCAATGCCCTCCCCATCCTCTCTGCTTACCGAATGTCCTTTGTTACCAAACATTCATTCCTTTGCTTCTGGGAATACTTTCCTAGATTTTCTTTGAGAAGCCTTCTCTTAATATTGTTTGTCCCTGGTTTGTGTGGGATTGACCCAACTTGGTGCTACAGAGGTGGGCCTAGACTGGTTTAAAGGAATCATGACATCCCTTTACCAAAGCTACCATTATTGGCTTAGGTGTTCCCTGTAACCCAGTCAGAGCCAATGAGGAGAATAAGTACGGTCTTGTACAGCAACTTACTAGGGTGCGCTTAGTAGGGCTGGTGAGAAAGAGATACTTCCTTGTTTTCTTTTGGGGCCCAATAGAAGAGATTCTCTTTTCTCCTGAACAACATAATATGAACATGTAAGATCTGAAATTGTTACAGGCATCTTGCTCCAGGAGAGGAATAGCTGGAGAAATGAAGTTGACACTTTCTAATGCCCTTTACTATAGACTTCGTGTGATGGATAATTTTATATTTCAACCTAGTGGCCATAGGATGTCCAGCTATTTGGTCAAACATTCTGGGTGTGGCCATGAGAATGTTTTGGGGTGAAGTTGCTGTTAACATCTGTAGACTGAGTAAAGCAGATTGTTCTCCCTATTATGGGCTGCCCTGATCCAACTGATTAAAGGCCTCACTAGAGCAGAAAGGCCCACCCAGTGAGAGTGAGAGGGAGTACCTGCCGCCTGAAGGCTTGAGCTGGGACATTGGTCTTTTTATTCTTTCAAACTTGAATGGAAGCATCAGCTCTCCTTGGGTCTCAAGTCTACTGGCTTTTGTGTTAAAATGTACACTATAGGCCCTCCTGGTTCTCAGGCTTTTATTTGCCTAATTTTTGGGGGGGAAGGAGGTACTAGGGATGGAACCCAGGGGCATTCTAACTTTGAGCTATACCCCCAGCCCTTTTTAGTTTTTATTTTGAAAAAAGTGTCTTGCTAAATTGCTGAGGCTGGCTTCAAACCTGTGATACTCCTGTCTCAACCTTCCAAGTACTTGGATTACCAGTGTGTGTCATCAGGCACAGCATAGGCCTTTGAGTTCAAAGCTCATCAGCTCTCTTGGGTTTCTAGATTTCTGATGACAGGTAGGACTTCCTTATAAGCCTCCATAATCATGTGGAAGCAGTTTCTTTTTTTTTTAAGTAAAAAGGAATTTATTTTCTTTTTGTGTGTGTGTGTGGGGGGGGGAGAGGGTTCTTAACAATTACAATTTAGGATACATAAATTCAAATAGTTCTGAATAAGTGTTCCAAGGAAAGCAGAAAAAGTGAGAGTTTATATGGGGAACTGAATGTTGAGAAGGAGCAGGGAATAACTGACTGATACAAGGTTAAAAAAAAAAAAGCACAAACAGAATGGAGATGTCCACAAAACAAGATCCTGATATCCATCTTAAGCCTTTGGGCATGATGTATAAGTGTCCAGTGGCTCCAGATGCCTGTGGTCAAAGGGTAGAGGTGACCAAAGTTCACATTTCAGGCAGAGCTACAATTGTGCATAAACCTTGCTTCCTAATGGCCTTGGTCTCCATTTTGTAAAGCTCATTCAATGTTTCTTTCATTGTAGTTTTCCTTTCTATTTTAAATTGATTCTTCAACAATGCTGTTAAATTTTTTAAAATTAGCTGGGCATGATGGTGCATTCCTTTAATCCCAGCACTTGGTAAACTGAGACAGGAGGACTGCAGGCTCACAGCCAGCCTTGACAACTTAGTGACACTCTCCAGCAACTTAGCAAGACTCTGGAATATAGCTCAGAAGTAGAATGCCCCTGAGTTCAATCCTAGTACCACCACCATAAAAAAAAAAAAAAAAAAGATTAGGTATGACTTTACTGAATTGTTCTAATAGCATTTTGGTGCAAATTTCTATATTTTGGGGCGTCGTCAGTCATTCCCCCATATTTGGAAGCTATATCATAATTTCTTATTTCATATACTTGTGTTACACCCTCCATTCTTGCAAGAGAGCATTACTTATGGATAAGCCAGTGGGCATTTTGCACATGCAAAATCCCTGATTATGGTGATTGGGTCATAAATGAGCATCTGACCCACTTAGAGCCAAGCATTCATAATGAGCATTTGCTGTGATGTCTGGGACAAAGGCTTGCCTTTGGGTAAGAGAATGAAATAAAGACCCCATATCTCACTACAGTAAGGTGAAAATTCAATATGGAGTCCACAGAGGAATGGAGCTAGGTGGCTATGAGTGAAAATGGATCCTGATTATGCCATCTAGTCCTACCCATCCGTGCTTAAAACAACATCTATTCTTAGACTTTTTGTAATGTGAACCATTAAGTTCTCTTTTTGCCTAAGTCAATTTAGGTCAGGTTTTCTGTTACTTGTACTTGGGCGAGGCCTGATTTCATGGTAAACTTTTTGTGTGTGTAACTCTGCTTTCTATATTGAGACTTTTTATTCTAAATTTTTACATCTGAGTTTATGAGTAAGACTAGTTAGCTGATTTTGTTTTGATCAATATGTGACTTAATAAATTAATTACAACTGCTCTTTAAAAGATGAAAAAAATTGCTCTAAAATACTTAAGTAATTCCTCAGAATTGTACTATTTATGAAAAGAAAATTGAAAACAACTATTTTGGTACCAAGGATGGAAGATAAAAGTAAATTGATGTGCTCTCTCAGATCTTGTAACTCTACTTTCTGACTTTGATATTTTCCATATACCCAAGCTACAAATCTTTTAGTATAAATGAGGGGAAAATCTGTTGTATATTTTTAAGCCCATTTAAATTTCTCTTTGGAAAATTGCATTCTGACATGGGTTTAAAACATGTTACATTTCCCATTTTTCCCCTCCTATCTCTCAAGTCAATTTTTCCTTCTTTCATAAAAATTTAATTCAGTCAAATTTTCTGTCCATAGTACATATATCTTTTGCCCAGATAGGCACAGAAATTTTTTATCATTTATTTTTTTTTTAATCTTCATTTTCTTTTTTTGCAGGGGAAGGGGTTAAGAGACTGAACCAGGGGCATTCTACCTCTGAGCTACACCCTCAGTCCTATTTTATTTTTTATTTGGAAACAGGTTCTTACTAAGTTGTGGAGGCTGACTTCAAACCCATCATCCCCCTGTCTCAGCCTCCCAAGTACTGGAATTATAGGCATGTACCACCATGACTGGTTAAGGTCATAACCACCTTACTAAAATATGAGCTTCAATTTGAGGCTATATAAGATACAAACTTCAAAATGGTTTTTTAAAAAATTCCAGATAAATACAAACTAAAAGAAAGCTGGGAAAATATTGTCAGTATGAAAACTAAGACTCATAGTGAAAAAAAATTAACAACAGGATTATTTTGTTTAAACTGTTAAGTCTGAAGGAGCCTTAAAAATAAAGAGAATTCATTCAATAAGGAGAATTTATTACGACTAGTAGTTATGTGGTAGACTGTTACATTAATGTTCCCAAATGACTCATACCTCCTGCAGTCTACATATCCTTGTATGCTCCCCTTTCACACTCACTCTAGACTTGGTCATGGAGCCTTCTCTGTCCAGTGGAACTTCAGCAAATGTGATGGAAGGACAGGCTTGAGTCTTATACACTGCAGTTTGCCTCTCTGAATGTTTTCTTTGTCATGGAAAGAAGCTTAGTGTAGCTTCCTTGAGGTTGAAAGGCCATGAAGAGCACAGACGCCAACTCATAGAACAGTGAAAAATCATAAACTACTGAATTTTGGGGTGGTTTGTTACGTAACAATGGATAAGGAGGAACCGTATCTATGTGGCAGAGCAAGTAGATAAAAAAATTAAATAAAGCAATGCTTAATTTGAAAGACAGTTAAAGTCTGTCAGCAAGCTTTAAGACTATTAAGTCTAGTATACTCCTACAATTCCCCCTTTATGTAGAATCAACTATTCAGTCCACTGAAATAAGTATTTACAATACTAGACTTTTTAAGTTACTTTATACATTCTATAGATACAGACTATGCCAATATAATCAATGAAAAGAATACATGATAAATTTATTTTTAAACACTAAACTGTACCTATTTCATATAAAAGATGAGATTCTAGCCTGTTTTTAAAAAATAATTATACTTGCCAATAATCTTTATATTTTTTACAGAAATCAATGTTCTCTAAATCTTAAGCTTCATTCCATAACTTTTAGAGAATCATAATCTCTTTTTTTTTTAATTTATTTTTTTTTGCGGTACTGGGGATTGAACTCAGGGGCATTCTACCTCTGAGCTATACCCCCAGCCCTATTTTTTTATTCTTTATTTTTGAAACAGGGTCTCACTAAGTTGCAGAGGGCCTCACTAGGTAGCTGAGGCCAGCTGCGAACCCGGATCCTCCTGTCTCAGCCTCCCGAATGCTGAGATTACAAGCGTGTGCCACCACGCCGGGCTAATCATAATCTCTTGATTATGTTTCTAATGTTCTCTAAGAAGAATGTTAGGATATTATTTTTTCTTTAAAAAATAAAAATTCATACAAGATATATTTATGTAACACATTAAAACTTAACAGGTAGCCGGGCGTGGTGGTACACGCTTGTAATCCCAGCATTTGGGAGGCTGAGACCGGAGGATCCAGGTTCACGGCCAGCCTCAGCTACCTAGTGAGGCACTCCGCAACTTAGTGAGACCCTGTTTCAAAATAAAGAATAAAAAATAGTGCTGGGGGTATAGCTCAGAGGTAGAATGCTCCTGAATTCAATCCCTAGTACTGCAAAATAAATAAATAAATAAATAAATAAATAAATAAATAAATAAATAAATAAACTTAACAGATGATAGTATAACTGCCCAGCCTTCCAGTCACTGCTAAATACTTTTCTAGTACAGAGAAGTCAACATAATAGAGAAATTTGTTTTCTGTATTTACTTTTATTAAAAAGAGGTTTTTGGTAATGAGAACAAATAATCTCTCGTTTGTTGCCTGAAAGCCTAAAATAGAATCATTGGTTTCTAGGCTTGCTGCTTGCTGCTTAGCAACCTGTCCTACATGCCTACCTTCCTTTCTGTTGTAAAGCACAGTGGACATGGGAGTAGGCTGACGATAGATGAATACTCGACAAAGATACCGCAAAGGGCTGCGTACGAGTAATTTGGAGCACAGGCAAAGAACTTTTTGTCTCTCTTTGATGCTTGGACATAACCCACAGCGTTGAAAGTTGCGATGTGATCCCACATGTCATCCTGTTTGCCGCAGTGTGACTGCCAGAGCAGGGTGTCAACATCATGGCGCAAACAGAAGCAGGGCATTTCTTTAGCATCTACTATGACAGAGATAAGGTACTGGTTGCTTCCAAGATTCACCACATGTATAGTTTTTAATGTATTGCCATCAAATCTGCATAAACGGGAGCTCTCTTCAAAGAAAACATCACATTCCTCTAACTCTTGAGCATTACAAGGAGGTTTTTCTTTTTTTTTTTTTTTTTTTGGCGGTACTAGGGATTGAACTCAGGGGCATTCTACCTCCGAACTACACCCCCAGCCCTATTTTTTATTCTTTATTTTGAAACTGAGTCTCACTAAGTTGCGGAGTGCCTCACTAGGTAGCTGAGGCTGGCCTCGAACCCGGATCCTCCGGTCTCAGCCTCCCGAATGCTGGGATTACAAGCGTGCGCCACCACGCCCGGCTCCACAAGGAGGTTTTTCTTTATCTGGATTTGGATTCAGTTCTTCAGAAGTCAAATGCATCAAATATTCAGCTATTGCAGCATATTGGGCTGAGTCTCTTATAAGTTCCCCTTGTTTATCACCCACTACTAGTTTTGGCCATGTTAATCCTTCATTCTTCTTCTTCTTTTTTTTTTTTTTTTTTTTTTGTGGTATTGGGGATTGAACTCAGGGGCATTCTACCTCCGAGCTATACCTCCAGCCCTATTTTTTATTCTTTATTTTGAAACCGAGTCTCACTAAGTTGCAGAGTGCCTCACTAGGTAGCTGAGGCTGGCCACGAACCCGGATCCTCCGGTCTCAGCCTCCCGAATGCTGGGATTACAAGCGTGCGCCACCACGCCCAGCTCTCCTTCATTCTTCTTGATCAAGGAAATCTCCAAGCTATTATTCTCTTTGATTATCCATGTACTGCTTTCAAGATCAACAGGTGAATAGAGTTTTCCTTCCAAAACCTAGAGATCCTTTAGTATAATGTTGATATGATCAGGCAAAAACTGTACTTGAATGTCCTCTTTAGTACTGTCTCCTGGAAGCCATACTGTTACTATCGAATCATCTTCAGTTTGTTGCCAGTAATACAGAGGTTCTTTGATTTTCTCTGACATGTCTTCATCCATATTTTCTTCAACATCTGAAGAAATGTAAAGGACTTGTAGACAATCATTAGACCAGTTGAACAAATGTAAAGGACTTGTAGACAATCATTAGACCAGTTCCATTGGGCTCAATAGCAGCATAATGTGGCACTGATTTTCCACAGAGAATATCACGCTTAGTAATTTCATATTTGTTATCTTTATTTTTCTTACTGATTGTGACCCACTCCAAAGAAACATAGAAACCACTTCTTTTCATATCCAATTCCTCTTTCTCTATTCGAAGAAGCAAGGTAGCTATCAAATGTTTGTCAGCTTTTAGCAATGAGATACTGTGAATTATGATAAAAGGATCCCCAAGCTCTTCATTAAACACAATCTCCCATTTTTCTGAAGCACCATTTCTACATTCACCTGTTCCAATGACATACAATCTTCCAGTCCCATCTGACAAGGTAACCCAAGTGGATGATGTAAAATGGATAGATGCAAAAAGGTGATTATCGTATGCTGTCAAATCTGTAGGAAGCCGAAACACCTCTCGTGGTTTTCCTAAGGCAGTGTCTAGCATCACTGTTAAACTCATAATTCTTCCAAGGTTATCAACGTAGTTGACATTGTCTTGATACCATGAATCACAGTGTAGGTAATTATACATCCCAAAAGCATGCATGTGTTCCAGTGTATACTGATCATCACCAAGTTTTACTTCTGCCACAGCTTCGTTGAGCTCCAGCTGGTAACAAGGCAGCGGCTCTAGAGAGAGCTTGTAGCCCTCGAATCGGGGCTCCAACAGCGGTCTCTTCACCCACAACGAGCAATTAGCCGCCACCTCCATCACCTTCCAAGGTCCTTGTGTGAGAATTAATAAAGCTCTTGTTGAAAGGTCTGTGCTTCCCTCTTCGAGCTGAGGTTGGGAAGCAGTGTGGTTCCCATTCCAGAAAACCAGCAATTTCTTATAATTTTTTTTCCCAGCAGAAGTGGCCTCCCCATATAAAGGGGTATGGCCTTTTTGTCTCCAGCTGAAGGGGTTACCCTGCATTGTCTGAGGAAATGGTAGTGGTCTTTCCTGAGGCAGTTGCTATGCAAGACACCTTTGGCTCCAATCCTCCCACTCTGCTTCTAGACCAATATCTAGATTCAAGTCCCAGCAGGCTCCTCAAGGTGAGGAGTCCAGGAATTGCTTGAGGAGCCATGCCTATTTTTGTAATTCAAGTTAGACATTTGTTCACTTGACCTTGAGAGTTTTGTTCATAGAAAATTTAGTAGTAAGTATTTAGTAATCTTTCATGTATTTCATTTCTAGGAACTCCATGATTAACTAGCTAACAGTATAGGTCTGCAGTGACAATCACAATTGCTGCTTTGATTCTGTTGTCCATTATGATAGCTAGGTCTATGTGCAAGGCACAACCCATGAGGGTGTGTACAGCACTAGAGTAACTGTCACTGAACCCAGGTTCATTTACTAGCTGCTTGAAAAGGGCCCGGTGAACCAAGGGCAAGTTGTTGGGGCAAGGAAAATGATTTATTCGGTAAACCAGCCAAACCTGTAAGATGTGGATGAACATTCTGAAAGGTCATCTTAACACAGGCTGTAAGCTCCTTTTATATAGCTTTTATCTTCAGGAGGAAATGATTGATGAAGCCAGGTAGCTGGTAATCTGTTGATCTGCATCCGTCTTGAAGGAGGAGGAGACAGACTAAGGAAGTTTCAGGTAAATCAACCTTGTGCTACTCGTTTAACAGAGTATTGAGGGCTGTGTCCTCAGGGAGCCATAGGTTTTTGGGTTTTTTTTCTAGCAAAAAAGAAATGCAACATGGAGGATGTGGGGCTGTTTCCTTTGTGCAGCTGCATGATGCTTTGAATTTTATAATTTATACAAGCAGAAATCCAGGGAACCTGTGTGGGATGGATACTAAAGGTGTGAAATAGTGGTAGAGGGAGTATAAAGTTGGGTCAGTTACATATACTGATATGGGTCCACTAAGCAGAGATTCTATATTTAATGGTGTAGCTTGAGGAGTTAGCAAGGACTCTGACTGGTTGACTGAAATGTGAATTAAAAGATGGTCACACTGAGCAAATTGGAAATGCCCAACTTCCCTTGGTTTAAATGTAGAGGAAGGAATTCAGAGACTCCGGGAAATTGGAATATTTGAATGGATTTGTCATTTAAGACCTGCTCACCCACACTGGGAGGGTTCTGGGATATATACCTTTCATCAATTGAAGAAGGGAGCCCCAGCATCTTTGAAGAATGTCATGATCTCTCTTCTCTGTAGCCCAGATCTTATGATGGGAACCACAGTCACTTAATTGGAAAACTTAAATGTAATGGGACTAGTTTGACACTGGAGTGACAGGAGCCAAAGGGTGGTACCCAGTCACCAAAGGCAAGGTAGACAACAGAATCCAATCAGAAATTGTCATCATCTGTTATTGCAGACATATGGTGTTGGCTAGTTAATCATGGTATTCCTAGAAGTGAAATAGGTAGAAGACTTCTAAATTCCTCCTAATACATTCTGTATGGCAAAAACTTGTAAGCCAAGTGAATGAAAGTCTGATTTGAATCACAAAAATAGTCATGGCTCCTCAATCAATTCCCATTCTTGAGCCATTTTACAGACCTAGAAGTAGGTTTGTAAGCTCTCCAGAAGGGCCCCTGAACACTACTGAAAATGTACACTGTTAATCTTTTCCCTAGCCTTCCCCAAAGGGAACTACAGCCTTATACCAGGGTAACAGCATTGGGGAAAAGGAATTAGCCACCTTTGGGGGCAACTACTGGCCACCTACTCTGATCTAATACTAGTTTCAGGAGTAGGAGCTCATGGAGGGCAGGAGATCAATAGAGTTTTAGCCAGGAGTACTGGGAGGCTGAGACAGAGGATTGCAGGTTTGAGGTTAGCAAGACCCCATTTCAGAACAGGTTGGAAGTAGAATGCCCCTGGCTTCAATCCTGAACACCAAAAAAAGGAAATCAATGGAGTGTTAGCTCAGGTCTGTCTCACTGTGGGTCGAACCTATTCATTAGAGAGATTCCGTATCCTGCAGGAATGAGCTTGCCCCCCCCCCCCCCTGCCCCCAGGCATTCACTGGGCAGCCTGGAAGAGGAGGAAATGTGGCCTCAAAGAATGTGGCACTGGATGCAGAGATGTGGCAGCTGGGATTGTCAGTCAACTGTCTCCGCACAGCTGGGGGTCTGAGAGGCTTACTTTTCATGTCATTTATTACTTTGTGAATTTAAGTATTAAGCTTGGGGTTGGGGGCCTGGAAAGTGCTCATTACAATTAGTGGTCCATGGGGAGGAGTCAAAGGCTGTGGAGGTGAAATAACTTGAGGGTTACACAAATCCCTTTATGTCGTTGAAATACTCTCTACTACTCTGGCATAGAACCCACAGGACTAACCATTAGCTGTTCCCTGGGGTCAAAGCGTAAAGCTTAAAATACATAATACATGTATTCATGGGAAGAGCTCATCCAGCCATATCTTTTTTTTTTTTTTTTTTTTTTTGCTCAGACTGCACTCTACGCTAACAACCTCTGACATAACATGGGGCATTCTACTTCCAACCTGTTCTGAAATGGGGTCTTGCTAACCTCAAACCTCAAACTTCACGTGATTTTTTTTGTGTGTATGTGTTTGATACTGGAAATGGAACCCCAGGGCATTCTACCCCCAAGCTACATCCCCAACTCTATTTTATTTTGAAACAGGGTCTCACTAAGTTGCTGAGGCTGGATGCAAACCTCCGATCCTCCTGTCTTAGCCTCCCAAGTGCTAGTATTACAAAGCATGTGCCACCACGCCCAGCTTCTTGTGCTTTTTAATTCACTTTGCTGTCATCCTCACCAGACTCCTGGAAGGTAAGTTGTGTTTCTTCCCTAAAGACACCTATGTTCTTTTACCAGTGTAGCTGTGCACTGGGCAAAAGGAAATAACCAGACTTTTTGGTCTACTGGATACTGGCATTGTGGGAAGTTTGATTTTATTATACATCTGACTCTTGCACATAGGGAGTTCTAAAAATATGGTAGTTGAATGAAATTATTGTGTTAATTAATGAGGCCTATTCATTTAAGAGACCTACGAGAAATGTGCTTTACAGCAAGTGAATTTAGGTTAGGACCAAAAGGGATACTTCCTCCTTGGGTCGTGGAAATTGATGAGCACCTGAGAGGTGTGTTCAGGAGGGGAGCCTTAAATAAGACATGATGGTGTCGTAGAATTCTCTTGGCTTGACTATTCTATTGTTCAGTTTGCATTAAATGTCATGATGATACCACATTTTATTCATTTCCCTCAATTTCTCCCTTAAAATTCTGACTACTAGAGATCAAAATAGCCTACTAACTCAGTAATTCCAGGAAAAAATAAGAAAAATAGTGCAATAGGAAAGGAAAACAACAGATTAATTCACGGTGTGTATGTGTGTGTGTGTGTGTGTGTGTGTGTGTGTGTGTGTGTATACAGATATATTGCTATTTCTCTAGAGAATCCTAATATTGCAGAGATCAAAGTATGCATTTATTTTCCAATGTGTGATAATCTCACTTTGATTACAAATTTCCTAAGGAGAGGAACAATTTTTATTTATTTATTTATTTTTTGTACTGGGGATTTAACCCAGTGGGAGCTCTACCACGGGACCTACATTTTCAGTCCTTCCGGATCCCTGCTCTGTTTTCAAAATTTGAGACAGGGTCTTGTTAACTTGCTGAGGCTGGCCTTGAACTTGCAATTCTCCTGCCTCCAGAGAAGCTGGAATCAGAGGCCCTTGCCACCTGGCCAGGTTAGAGTTTATTCCCTCTTCTTTGGAGTAACTAATCTAAGGTTGGATAGTAAATGTTGTTAATAAGCATATACAAAGTAATTAAAGTGAAGCCTAATAAGAATAAACAATGTATTCTTAATCTATCATATATAAAGAATTTGAAACAATGATTCTAGTTAGTTTCATTGTATTAGTATCATTATAGCCTGGGAACTCTAAATCAGGTTTAGCATAAACTATTTTGTTCTAAGGGGTGGTGGCGCATGCTTGTAATCCCAGCATTTGGGAAGCTGAGACGGGAGGATCCAGGTTCACGGCCAGCCTCAGCTACCTAGTGAGGCACTCCACAACTTAGTGAGACCCTGTTTCAAAATAAAGAATAAAAAATAAGGCTGGGGGTATATAGCTTGGAGGTAGAACGTCCCTGAGTTCAATCCCTAGTACCACAAAAACAACAACAACAAAACAAACAAACAACAACAACAACAACAATAAACACAAAAATTGTTTCATTCTAAACCTGATTTTTTTTTTTTTTTTTTGCGGTACTAGGGATTGAACTCAGGAGCATTCTACTTCCGAGCTACACCCCCAGCCCTATTTTTTATTCTTTATTTTGAAACCGAGTCTCACTAAGTTGCAGAGTGCCTCACTAGGTAGCTGAGGCTGGCCTCGAACCCGGATCCTCCGGTCTCAGCCTCCCGAATGCTGGGATTACAAGCGTGCACCACCATGCCCGACTCTAACCCTGATATATTTTCCTTCAATCTACTGTCACTTGAAGCCAAAATAGTCCCAAATAATACATCTGTATATCATGAGGATAGGATGGTATACACTAAAACAGAGGTAAAATACATTCATTCAAATAAAGATACAATAAATAAAAGTTTTGTAATAAAGGGAGAGGAAGAATGGCCTTACCAGAAATATTAGGCTAAAGATAACTGCTGTTAACTGGGAACAGAATTTATCTCTGACTTTCTTAGCAGCCAGGGCAAAAAGGAATGAAAATAAATTACCTTATTTCTGTTAAAGACAGGAAAGATAGAATTTTTGCTTGTACTAAACAATTCTATAGTTAAAGCAAAGAAACTGGTTAGGGATTGTCATGTTATGATCACTGAAAGAGAAAGTAATAAACTTAATAATAAATTTTTAATTACCCATTGAATTTATATTATGAGCAAAACATTGATAATCCTATTAAGATCAACTTCTCTTTGCATTCAGGCATCAATGGTAATTCAACTAACACAAAAATTATGTTATTACAGTAACTGAGGATGGGTTGTTAGCAGTACTCCCTAGGGAAGCTCATTTGCTCATTCCAGGGATATGTGCTTGGAGTGTAGACATGGGTTCACAGTTGGGGCTGCATGTCTGAGCTCCTCTGGAAGGTTGTCAGACGAGAGGCTTTGAGAACCCCAGCAAAGAGCTCATCCTCGTGAAGCTAATTGTGCCAGGAGTCTGGTCTAGTAGCACTATCTGTCATGGGATCAGGGATGACCATCACTGCCCATCATGGGATTCTGAGCTGAGAGGGGAGATGTGGCTATGAGTATACTGTGGCTGTCCCTTGGTTCTACACCCACTAAGCCTTCAGGGACTTGTGTCTATGTTCCAAGGACAGGGAGCCATGCATGAGACATGAGAAAGCTACTTCATCATGGATTTCTGGACTCCAGTTGTTCCCTCATCTCTAACAGCAAATCAGAGCACTTTTTTCAGTACTATCAGAACACCCCTCATCAGCTGATTACTTTCCATCTTTATTGCCACCCCTGGTCCAAGCTGCTACCACCTCTTACCTGATCTACTCTAGTGGGTCTCTCTGCTTCCAGTCTAGTTCTGCCCCCTCCCAGGATCCACATGCCCAGTAGAGCAATCATTTAGAAGTAAATCAGATCATGCAACTCCCTTTTCTAAAATTCATACTAAGCCAGGTGCAGTGGTACATGCCTGTAATCCCAGTATTTGGGAGTCTGAGACAGGAGGATCATAGGTTCATAAAATGCATACTATCCTCTCTGAATAGAATCCAAACCCTATACTATGACCTACAAAGCTATGTGCGATCTGGCCTTGATGACTTGTCTAGTGTCATCTGTACTTGCACTAAGAGTCACTGGTCTTTCCAGAAGTTCTTTTCAGCATCCCTGTGTAGCAAACACAGGACTGGGTGGGTGTCTGCAGGGTGTTCTCTATAAGCTTCAGCTTATGCCCCCTTTATTTTATTATTTTTATCCTTCTCCTTCTCCTTTTTCTTTGTGGTACTGGGGATTGAACCCCGGGGACATTCTACCTCCAAGCTATACTCCCAGCCCTTTTAATTTTGAAATAGGGTCTCACTAAGTTGCGGAGGGCCTGGCTAAGTTGCTGAGGCTGGCTTTGAACCTGTGGCCCTCTTGTAGCCTGGCTTTATGCACCATTTCTACAGGGAGATCTTCCTATCAAAGTAGCCTCCTGTCCCCTCCTTCCTTGGCGAGCACAGAACCTTGATTTCTTCCTTTGTAGTACTTACCTCAATGTGGAGTCACGCATTTGCTTATTCATTGTCTCTCTAAGGCCACAAGACAGAGTAGTATGGACACAGCCTATATACAAAGTCACGTCTGCCACATGGTAGTTGCTCAGTAAATGTTTGCACAGTGATTTAATGTACAATGACCATGAGATACTGGGAGCCCAGGGCTGGAAAGGTGGTGAGCAGTGTAACAGAAATCATGGAGAGAGAGAATGAGCCCGGCAGTGCTGCTGGTCTTTCGGGGTGCCACGATAGCAGCCTCTTTTGTTAGGTTAGCAAGTTACTCCGCACTGTTTCTCAGGCTTCTGTAAGCTGAAACAACAAAAAACAACAACTTGCTCATAATCTCATAGAAAACTTCTAGGAAGTCAGGCATGGTGGCGCACAATTGTAATCCCAGCATTTGGGAGGCTGAGACAGGAGGATCCGGGTTCTCCATCAGCCTTAGCTACCTAGTGAGGCACTCCGCAACTTAGTGAGACCCTTTTCCCAAATAAAGAATAAAAAATAAGGCTAGGAGGTAGAATACCCCTGAGTTCAATCCCTGGTACCACAAAACAAAACAAAACAACAACAAAAACTTCTAGGAAGAAATTGAAAGCGGGAAATCCTGTGTCTGGCTGCTGGAGTCAGAGAAAAGGTGTTTATTAAAGTGATTAAAAGTTAAACTTCTGATTAGTCAGCTCTGAAACACAAATTATATGTGAGATATCAAAGGGTATGTTTCTAAGAACTACGATATTATAGCAACTCTATAAATGATGAGAAATTATTTCAAATGTAATATCCTACTCTTCACAAAACAGAATGGACCCAGTTTTTCTGCAGTTAAGTTTACTGTTTTTGACTTATTGCTTTCTGGGCAACCCTTAGATTTAGCTGGCTGTGGTGGCGCACACTGTAATCCCAGTACTTGGAAGGCTGAGACAGGAGAATCCCAGGTTCTCAGCCAGCCTCAGCTTCTTAGTGAGGCCCTCTGCAACTAGGAAGACCCTATTTCAAAATAATGAATAAAATAGAGCTGGGTCCTATAGCTCAGAGGTAGATAATCCCTGGGTTCAGTTCACACAACTACCAAAACCAACCAAACAAAACCCCCAAACACCAAAAACCAAAACCAAAACCAAAAACAAGCAAAGAAAACACTCAGAATCTTTTCTTGAACAAAATGGGTTATATCTGAATCATATTGCTGGAGCTAAAGATATTTTTCTGCAGCATTTCTTCAGAAAGGGCACTGTTATAGACTGAAAGTTTGTTTCCCCCCAAAATTTGCATGGTGAAATCCTAACCTTTAACATGATGGCATTTGGAGGTGGGGCTTTTGCAGGATAATTAGGCCATGAAGATAGAGCCCTGATGAATAAGATTAGTGCCCATAAAATTGACAGAAGACTTTCTAGTTCAGAACTAGAGTTGTTATTAAAAGCAGCCTTGGCCAGAAGCATCTTCCCTTTCCCTGGTGGTGCTGGGGCTGAGGCTGGGTGCTCAACTGTCAGCTACATGGGAGCAACAATGTTGCTTTGCAGAGAGAGAGTGAACATCTGTCAATCCCAGCGTTTTGTGATCCCTGACAATCATTTAGCTTCTATCAGAAAGCTCTGATAACTCCTGGACAAATCTCCTTATCTGAAGTGTGTTTTGTTTTGTTCTTCTAAATGTTGGGCTAAAATATGTCCATGCCTTGCCTTGAACAATAGGAAAGGAGATGAAACCACAGCTTGGTCTGGTTACATTTGTTCTGGAGGAATGTGTCTACCCAGGTTGCAGTGCTGTTCTTAGATTGTATTATTGATTGAGCTGGCTGTCCTTTGGTGCCTTAGTAAATTCTGAATGCACTTCAAAACAGAATTAATTGGCTTTTTATCAATGTTCTTACTGAAGCTGGTATCAGATCTGGCTCAGGACATTAGAATAAGAAGTAGATGCAAAGAGTTAATGCCCTCTATCTAAGGTCAAGATTGGTTTCGAAGATTAGGGGCAAGCCTGAGCCTGTCCTTGTGGAAACCCAGCTATTGGAGGAGGGAGGCTGGGTCTTCTAGATGTTACGTGTGACTAGTCATACTGATCTTTGAGAAAGAGGCTCAATTTTAAGCATTTCTTTTTTTTTTTTTTGCGGTATTGGGGATTGAACTCAAAGGCGTTCTGCCTTCAAACTACATCCCCAGCCCTATTTTTTTTATTCTTTATTTTGAAACCGGGTCTCACTAAGTTTCAGAGTGCCTCACTAAGCAGCTGAGGCTGGCCTCGAACTCGGATCCTCCGGTCTCAGCCTCCCAAATGCTGGGATTACAAGCGTGCGCCACCTCGCCCAGCTAATTTTAAGCATTTCTAATTACAGAAGTATTCAAAAGTTTAATGTTTTGAGACTTTTTCAATAGTAGTTTTTCTGTTTCCCCATATAAATAAATAAATAAATTAAAAAAAAAATATATATATATATTTTTTTGGTACTGGGGATTGAACTCAGGGGCATTCTACCTCCAAGCGATATCCTCAGCCCTATTTTTTATTCTTTATTTTGAAACAGGGTCTCACTAAACAGGGTCTCAGCTACTTAGTGAGGCCCTCTGCAACTTAGTGAGACCCTGTTTCAAAATAAAGAATAAAAAATAGGGCTGGAGGTGTAGCTCGGAGGTATAATGCCCCTGGGTTCCATCTTCAGTATCGCAAAAAACAAACAAACAAAGAAAAAACATAAAAATAAATAAAATAAAATAGTACTCAGCCCACATTACATATGCATGTGTGATGGAGGGCTTACAAGTCTTTATATTTTGCTATAGGCCTTAACTTGTAGGCATCTTCATTTGTATGTTAATTTTTGGATATAAGTAAGTCTTAAAGTGCTCTTAGCAAAGTTTTAACCATAATTATGGTTCCATAATTTGGGACCTAGGAGCTGGGTGTGATGGTGCACACCATAATCCCAGTACTTGGGAGGCTGAGACTCGAGGATCACAGGTTTGTAGCCAATCTCAGAAATTATTATGAGCTTATGGGGGGAAAAGCCATGGGCTATGCAGAGGGAAGGATTGATTTTAGCTGGAGCTCAAGATGGGTAAACCACCTTAGGGAGGAGGAAGAAGTGTGCCCTCACAGAAGAAAGGCATATGCAAAGCCACAGAGGTGTCTTTGGGAGAGTTAAACTGGGGTGAAGGGCTTGGCTTAGGAGGAAGATGGAGAGATTGAGCCTGGAAAGACATTTAGTCCCAAATGGAATGAGCTGCCCACCTGTGCCAGAACAAGTGTTTGAAGCGTGTTCTGGGGAAATTGGGGATCCACTGCTTTAAAAAAAAAATTTTCCCCCTTTGCATACAATACTGTGATTTAGGATTGGAGCTGTGTTTTAGAAAGATGGCCTTAGGAGCCCCTTTGGGGGACATTAACAGGAGAAAAGCCAGTTAGGAGGGAGGGTTCCACTTACCTGTACTCATCATTCCCTCTTTCGTCCCCAAAATAGAATTGCAAGTTTCACAAGAAAAGGAGCCATTTCTTAGGATTCTTTTTGGGGGGAGGTGCGGGGGTGGGGGTGGTTAATGAAGTATTATCTGATGTTCTTTTCTCTAGGTCATTGGGATTAATAAGTTGTTTCTGATCACTACTGAGTACTTTGTAGTTTGATAGTTGAGACTGAACCTATGGAAGGGAGGGCTTTTCTGGGTTAGCCTGTCGTCTCCTGAAGCCCCTTCCCTAATTCGATGGTGGGATGAGATGTAGTAGGTTGATCTCTGTGAGCCTGTACAACAGGAACACATTACCTTTCACTGAATTAATATAAACCCAGCAGTGACCGTGGTCCTTGCGCTGGACTATGTTTGACATACACAGATTCTACCTTTAAGGGTTCCTATTGGATTCTGAAAGGGGAAATAGTACATTTTAACTTTGGTATCATAAAACTCGCTCATGCTCTGTTAGCTGCATGAATAAAATGCTGCGGGAAATAAAGGAGTGATAGAATTAACTCCCCAAGGTAGCTGTTGGAACAAGGGACATATATGTGCAAATGAAAAAAAAAAGAGTCAGATTTAGCTTTGACTCTTACTGAGCAAACACTGCATTCGTGCTGGTGTTTCGGCCATCTACAGAACGGCAGCCTTCGTCCTTTAGGAGCTGCGAACGCCCCTAAACTTTAGACTTCTTTAGCCTGGCGCGGCCAGCCTAGGAGAGGAGCAAGGCCCCACAGGTCCCGCGAGCCTGCGCTGGTTGCGGCGGGTATACTAGGCGGTTTACGGCAGTGGGCGGGCCCCAAATCCCCATGTGGTCCCGACATCATTGACATGGCGGAATCCCCCATCCAACCCTCCTGGTAGTTATTTGAGCGGCGGCGGCGGCCAGAGGAGGCGGAGAGCGGCGGCGGGCGGCGGGCGGCGGGCGGCGAGGACCTCGGGCAGGCGGGGGCGGTCGGTGTGTGGGCGCCGGGCCCCGCGTCGCAGCCCGCGGGAAGGTAAGGCGCGCAGCTGGGGCTGGGCACCTGGTCCAGGGGCGCCGGGGAGCCCGGCCGCCCGCCGAGTCCGCCCCGCGCGTCCCGGGGAAACTTGGCGCCGGGGAGGGCGCCCCTGGACCCCCGCTTCCAGGGTCCGGAGGAGGGAACGGATAGGGTAGATTGCTCCCGTTAAAAAAAAAAAAAGAAGAAAAAAAAAAAAAAAAAAAAGAGCCCGGCTGGGCAGCCCCGCCGCCGGTCCTGTCGGAATCCGCTCCGGAATCCCGGCCGGGAGGGGCGGCGGCGCGGCGGGCCGAGGAATCTTCGACGTGTCACTTTCCGAGGCGGTAGATTTCCATATGGTGGCGGGAGGGGCGGGCGAGCCGAGCCCGGCGGGCGGGGGCCGGGGTGCTGGCCACCTCCGCGCGCCACGTCCTCCCTCCCGTCCTGCCCCCGCTCCCCCCGGGCTGGGGGCGGCACCCGCGGCCGGACCCGCGGGCCAGGCGGCTGGACGCTGGCTCGCTGGCTGGCTGGCTGGGCGGGAAGGCGCGGCGGCCGGCGTGTGGGCCCGCGGAGCTCCGGTCAGTCGGTCCCCGAGGGGCGCCGGCCGGGGGTGGGGCGGGCGGCGGAATCCGCGCCCCGAGGCGGCCGGGAGGGGCTGCGCGGACGGTCTGGTGCCCGCGGCGGGCGGGGGCCGGGCGGCGTGGGAAGGGCTTGTCACTCCCGGCGGAAAGTGGGGCCTCGGGCCGTGCCCGCGAACTTCCCCAGAGGTCGGGGTCCGGCGCCCCCTGCGAGCCCGGGGACCCGGGCCCCCCCATGTCCCGGGAGACGGGGCTGGGCCGCCCCGGCGGCTCCCTTGGCGGGGAGGCTTCCAGGAGTGCGCGGCTGGAGTTGGAGATTTTCGAGTCTGTTCCCACCCTGCCGTCCCAGACGAAGGGAAGCCACTGGCATTTTATCCAGACAGTGCCGATTGCAGACTTCCTTAAAAGTTACAACTTTTTATTTTCTTTTCTCTTCCGCCCAGAGTTTTCTTTAAACAAAATGTAGAGTTTGGCCGTGATGGGCCGATGCTGGGGCCAAAAAATGCACCCGTTTATCTCTCCATCCCTGTTGCTCTCCAGTCCCCTCCCCCTCTTTCCTCCGAGGCTTAATCATATTTTGGAACGGGTGAGGTCTTTTGTTGGGTGGGCACCCCCTGATTGCTTGTCTGTTTGTTTTTTAATGTGCAACTAATTTGACTTGAATTTCCTCCAGTTACCAGGCCTTGTTAGAGAAAGCTAAAGGATAAGGGAGTATGCCACTTTTCTTTTTTTCTTTTTCATAAATGTGGCAAGAGGTGGGGCATTAGGAAAGGGGAGGCACGGTGGTGTGGCTGTGGGCAAAGAGTCAGAAGGAGCAGACAGACCCGGAAGAAAAGGAATCTGTTCTGGAATAACATTTTTTTTTTTTTTAAGGCCTCAGGCCTTGAGCAAAATCACCCTGCTGTGTACTGATTTCTGCCGCTGGAATTGCTCCTCCACCCCCAAGTGAAGCTGTGACCCCGGGTGCCAGGGCAGTGCCCTGAAGGCAGTACCAGCCACACCCTGGTTTTGTGCCTCTTGTGGGGGACTTGGTTTCCCCATATTGGGGGCTGACTCTGGATCCAGCATTCAGTAAATTTCCTGGCTCCCTTGGAGCAGCTGTTAACGAGGGTAAAGTCTCTGGGCATGTTTCTGGCCCTACAAGGGGACCTCACCCACGAGGGTACAATTCTTACTTTGTTTAGACAACCAGAGGGGTACCCATAGGCTGGCTAAGAATGAGGCATAGCCGGTAAAAAAAAAAAAATGCTGTCATTATAAAATTGTTTTTAAACTCACATATGTTTTTAAAGTTTTTTGTTTAAATGCTCTTAAGAGAAAAAAAATTCATCTGCAAGGACAGTATTCATTTGAAAGAAATGTTACAGTTGCAAGATCTCCTGGAATAGGGGGTTGTAGCTTCTAATTACAGTATATACAATTTCAGAAAGATATTCCGGTAATCTTTTAAGACAGACTTTATAAAGACAGACTTTATAAATAGCTCACGCCAGAGCATGGGCTATATTGGAAAGCCAGTCTTCTGGGGTTTCTGGAAGAATGTTTGGGATCTGTTAGGAGCTCAAGGAGCCTAGGTAGTAGTTGATTTGGGAGTTCTTGCCCTTTTTGCTCATCACTTCATTTGACATGATAGTATTTGATAGGATCCTTAGAAGGTAATAAGAACTTCCCAAACTTTTCAGTTTACAATGTGGAAACCCAGGGAGGGGAAGTAACTAGTTCAGGATCACCATCATAGATCGAAGGCTAAATCAGGATTGTGTTCATAGCTGTTTTTTCTTGGACATCTAATGTGTCCTAAACTCTATTTCTTGGTCTTTTTATACATTATCTCATTAAATTTTAACAATCTTTCAATTTAGGTGGTAAGTACACGTTTTACAATAAAGGCATGGGGGGGGTCATAGAAATTAAGTAATTTGCATGAGACCCCATAGCTGCTGACAGCTCTGTCCAGTGTACAGTAGAAATGGTTCTGACTCTGCTGTCCAATATGGCAGCCATGAAGAGCATATAACTGAGTGTTTGAAATGTAGCTTGTGTGACAGAGGAAACTCCTTGCAAATTGTATTTACTTTTAATAATTTTAAGTTTAAATTGCCAATTTGGCTAGTAAATAGCATGTTGGATGACCAAACCTAGAACTTTGTGACTTCCAAGTCTGTTTAACTGGGTCACATTGCTTTTTGAATCTTCTAGTTCAATTTTCTTTATTCTACACCAGAAGATACTTTAGATTCATCCCTTAAATGGAATTTAAAGTCTGTTAGCTATTTCTCATCTTTGCTTTCACAAATAGAGCGGATCAAATAAGCACATTTTTTATTGTTTTTGTTGTTGTTATTATTTGTGGTAGTAGGGATCGAGCCCAGTACCCTGCACATGCTAGGCAAGTGCTCTGCCACTGAGCTACATAGCATCCCTTATTTTTAAATGTTTGCATGTCATAGTTAAAACTGATGTGCAAAACTTTAAATGACATTATCTTATTTGGTTGGAATAATTGTATATAGAGATTTGTAAAAAAGTAGTCAGAGCTCATTGGTAATTTCAGTGTAATACAAGGCAAGATGTAATATAGGAGGCAAGATGAAAAGTCGCTAATACTTAAAGGAAAAAAAAAAAAGATCCTCTCATGCCCATGTTTACCCAACTGTTGGGTGATTCTTTTCAAATGACTTCCTATGTGTCAGGCATCATTAACTTTTCCTTATATAGTTGCAAACTTAATCTGAAAAATTCAAATAATTGCTTTACTATTAAGCATACATTTCAAACATCAAACACTAGACTCATCCATGAATTGGAAAGAATATATATGATTAAAACAGCAAGGAAGATCCTTTTGATGGCAAAATGTCAAATAGTTTTTTTTATAAGTGGATTTAACTTAAATCTGTTGCATTTTTCAAGTTTCACATGGTAAAAGGAATTTCAACAACTTTCAGATTTTGTATGAAATAGTGAAAATTCGCTGGGTGTGGTGGTGCATGCCTGTAATCATAATTCAGTACTTGGGAGGCTGAGACAGGAGGATTGCAGGTTTGAGGCCAGCATTAGCAACACAGTGGGGCTCTCAGCAACTTGGCAAGACCCTGTTTCCACATAAAAAATAAAATAGGGCTGGGGGTATAGTTTGATGGTAGAATGCCCCTGGATTCAATCCCCAGCACCACCATCACAAATAAATAAATAAATAAATAAATAAATAAATAAATAAATCATCTCATATTAAAGTAAGCATTCATTTATCTGGATTGGATTCCATCCACAAATATCCAATATCCTATTATCTTTTTTGGAGCATGTTTATCTTCATGAAAAGATAAATGATAAAGCAATCTCTTCTTATTAGGATTTTAAGAGGCAACTTTGAGGTTGCCTGTAAATATATCTGAATCTGCTGTGCCTTCCATAGTTATGGTAATGTCCAGGGATAATGTGGGTCATAGTCTTGACTCTAAAGCATTATATCATCCTGACAGACCTGTGTGAGTAAATCAGCTTCAAACATTATATTGTTTTAGTGTTTATGAATTGCATTGTTGCGGCTCTTTGCAAATTGAGAATTCAACTATAGATAAAGCATCAGTTAATGAGACTGTTCAGATAACTAAATGTCCTGTTCATAACCATTCCTGGCCATTGGGAGCATTGTACTATTTTCAAAGAACCAGGATAAAATCCATGTTATAAATAGGCTAATAGTATCTTAGGGAGTATGACAAATATAGGAAACAAGACTTGTATGAGTGGATTTGTGGGACATTGGGGTGTTTAATACAAGTGAGAAATTTGCTTTAATCTTAAAGATGTTAAAGGGATGGGCAAAGATTCAGGGCCACATCTAACCATTAGTTTCAAATAAAAAAATCTAGTCTGTCAAGGAGTGACTTCGTTCTACCTGCATGTCTTTGATAGACTTTTGAACATTGTTTAGCCTGGATTTTCTCAATTTAATATAAGGAGTAAGCATCTCACCCATACCTTTTCAAATGGTTGTCACTGGGATTAATGAATCAGTGTAAGGAAAAGTGTTTGGCAAAGTCAAATCAGCTGTCTACAAGTAGGGCTGTTTCTTGATTTGAAAACTGATGAATCATTGAATCTCTTTCTTTGTCTCTAGTTGAAATGTGCAAACTCAATAGTTCATTATATTCCAAAATTTAAAACAGTTTCAGAGACCCCAGAATTGTTCTTGTACAGTGAAAAATTATTTTCCCCTTTGTGATCAGTAAGTAAAGTTTCTGGCTCTAGATTGCTGTATTTTATTTTCTCCCCCCTCCTGATGGAATGATTGGTTCTTGACCTCTCAAAAGTCATCTCAGTTCTGTGTTTTGGGGGAGTTGGCTATAGTTGGGCTAGCAGCTGAAGTATTTGGATTGATTCAGGGTGGTTCTTGAGATGGAGAGGGAAAAGTACCATCTCTTAGAGGAACTTCCATTACTGAATGACAGAGGCATGTGATTTTAGTCCTTGTATGTTAGCTCATATTTGAGCTTTCAACAATTACAGCCAAGTATGGAAAAGAATCATATTTTCAATGTGGGGAATTCTGTTCAGCCTATGTAGATTTCACTTTGGAATCACATTAATGACATTATCCATTAAATGAGTTTTTCCTGCTTGGACTTTATTCTCAGGTAAACCTTAATTCTCATTCTTAGTTGTTGGGAATGCACTTGAGTGGCTGAGGAGAAGCTTTGTTCTGTAGTTCACTGAGGGTCTATGAATATAGTAAAGTGTTCATGAGCATTTATGTTTATTTTTTGCCTTAAAACCTACATTGTGGTCGGGTGTGGTGATGCACATTTGTAATCCCAGAATTTGGGAAGCGGAGACAGGAGGATCGCAGGTTCATGGCCAGCTTTAGCAACGTAGTGGGGTCCTCTGCAACTTAGTGAGAGCCTGTTTCAAAAGTAAAAAAAATAATAAATAGGGTTGGGGATGTAGCTTGGAGGTAGAATTCCTCTGGGTTCCATCCCCAGTACCAAAAACAAAAAACATACATTGTGGTATGGCATCACATGTTTTAAAAAGGCAGAATATGTGTGGCATCACATGTTTTAAAGAGGCAGAATATACTGTGGCTAGACACCAAGGTCTCTGTGGAAGTCCAGCACAGGATGCCTGGATGTCCTGAGCACTGGGCAACCTACAGCCAGGGAGAGGCTGGTCCCCAGTCGCAGGCTTACCTGGAGGACAGTTGTTTATGGTACAAGTTTAGTGTCACAGATCCGTCTTTGATGACGAAAGGTAGGTAGGGAGGTTTGGGGGAACAGAGAGGGTTTAAACACCATTAAGTATCAATTTGGTAGCTGTGCATGATGGCGCAGTACTTGGGAGGCTTCAGGTATTTGGGAGGCTAAGATAGGAGGATCACAGGTTTGAGAACAGCCTCAGCAAGTAGTGAGACTCTCATCAACCTAGTGAGACCCTGTTTAAAAAAAGGGGGGGGGGTGCTGAGGGTGTAGCTTGGAAGTAGAATGCCCTTAGGTTCAATTCCCAGAAACACACACACATTCATTCATATTCATATTCATATTCATATTCATATTCATATTCATATTCATATTCATTCTATCTATCTATCTATCTATCTATCTATCTATCTATCTATTAATCAGCTATCTACAAGAGGAGCTGTTTCTCAGTTTGAAAACTGATCAATCATTGAATCTCTTTCTTTCTTTGTCCCTAGTTGAAATGTGCAAGTTTCGCATCCTGCAACTTCTGGGTGGTAATTTCTGATGTCTTTGGTAAAACTGTTGGTTCAGGTATTGGCTCCTAATGTGTTGGATTTCTATAAATCACTAAACTTCTTTATAATCCTAGTACTTGGGAGGCTGAGATGGGAGGATCCCAGGTTGGAGGTCAGCCTCAGCAACTTAGTAAGACACTCAGCAATTTAGTGAGACCCTGTTTCAGAATAAAAAATAACTTCTGGGGTGTAATTCAGAGACAGCATGCTCCTGGGTTCAATTCCCAGTACCAAATTAAAAAAAGAATCATTAAACATTTTTTTATCAGTTTTAAATCACTGAGGTGGTAGTGATGGTGGTGGATAGATTTTCATAAGATGGTGTTGAACCAAATGTAACCTTTGAGGTTCTAGTAAGTATCTGTGTTTAAGATATCTCTTGTATTAAGTAACTATATCTGAGTTTAAGGTGTAACTTTTGTTTCCTATATTTGTTTATTGACTCCAGGCATTTATTGAGATCTAGACTAGGTTCTTGTTATGGAATATTCTACTCTGTTCTGACTTTTTTTTTTTTTTTTTTGGCAAAGGTAAGGCATCTTTTTCTATTCAGAGGTGTTTTGCTCATATTTTTGGAATGTTGTGTAGCAAACCATGTCTGCCACCAAACTCCTGAGGCAGGAGGTGGCAACTTCATTCCTTGTTCCCTTCTGAAATTTGAGAAATACTAAAATTGGAGCACCTTCAGGCTGTGCTCAAAACTTGAGCTTCTAAATTGTTACAATTTAAAGAAACATCCTTGTTTTGACCCAAGAAGTAGTACAGATTCTTATAAAGACACCAGTATTTAAGATTTACTTAAACTAAATTGATACTGACTCATTATATATATATATATATATATATATATATATATATACACACACACACACACACACACACACACACACACACACACACACTATGAGGGATTGAACTCATGGGTATTCTACTACTGAGCTATACCCCTAGGCTTTTTTATTTTTTATTTTAAAACAGTATCTTGCTAAATTGTCGAGGCTGGCCTTGAACTTGGGATCTTGCTGCCTCAGCCTCCAGAGTTGCTGGGATTCTAGGCAAGCACCACCTTGCTGGTCTAATTTACAATCATGAAAGCTTTCTGCTGAAAATGGCCTTTACACACGAACAAATGTGGTGTGTTTGAAGATTCCCAAATCCCAGGAAATAAAATGATTTAATGTATTCATAAGGGACTTAGATTCTCCACAGCCTGTGAATGAGGGGTCTCTATTGAAAATAACTCTGTTGTTCCGTATAACTAATTAAGTGTTTGCAATTATCCAGGCAAAGCTAGCATAAAAGTTTGACATCCTATTCTATATGAAAAGGTTTTACTGTAAATATCAGATGTTTAAATAGATCTGGTGAGAGAAATATTTACCTAATTAAGAGAACACACCATTTTTTAAGTACCTTGGGAAAAATCAATGTACTTGAAAGCAGTGTAGAAGTGCAGTGTGGGCTAAGGGTGGTTCTTTGGGGGGCTTGTCCTGGAGAGGCAGGAGACCCTGCAAAGGGGTGCTGTTTGTGGATGCTATGAAATGAGTGTTGATTTACTCAGGGCCATCCGGTAGACTAGGAACAGTTTACCAGCAAGAGTTAGAACTATATTATTTGCTTGCAAAATAAATCCCTCCTCCACTCTACCAATAGATTGCATCTATGCTTATTTGTTTGTCTTGCCGGTTTTTTCTGTTGACATTTGTTTTGCTACTTATTAATTTCCTTGTTGCCTGTAAGAACATCATTGTTACTTTTAGCTGCCCATCCCCGCCTACTTCTCTCTTTGAACAGAATTGTGGAACGTTGTGATGTATTTAGATAAGCTAATTACACATCTTCCTCTTCTACTTTTACTAAAGTAAGACCCTCCTGGGCAGCTTAGCTCCAGGAACTATATGAATTTACTAGCAAAAAGAGTAAATTTCTTTAAAAATATCAGTGTTTTGCGTTTTACACCCAGTTACTCAGTTAACATGAGTAGTTTAGGTGTTCGATTTACCAAATTTTTACAGTACATTTTCAATGTATAGGAAACTTAACATGTTTTTAGGATAGCATGCTCCATTTTCTCTCATTTTAAAACTTTTTTTTTTTTTTGGTGGTGGTGGGGGGCTGAGATGTAGTTCAGTGGTAGAATGCTTGCCTAGCATGCAAGTGAGACCTTGGGGTGGATCTATAGCATGGCAAAACAAAGCCAAAAAAAGTTATTTATTTATTTATTTATTTATTTATTTATTTATTTATTTATTTATGGCACTGGAGATTGAGCCCAGGGGCATTATACCTCCAAGCTACACCCCCATCCTATTTTATTTTTATTTTGAAACAGAGTCTTGCTAAGTTAATGAGAGTCTTGACTATTTGCTGTTATTGTCCTCGAGCCTGCAATCTTCCTGTCTCAGCTTCCCAAGTATTGGGATTATAGGCATATGCCACCATGCCCGACTAAAAAAGTTGTTTTTTTAAAAAAAACCATTCTACATCTTTTATTTTTGAAGTAATTTAAGAGGGAAATAATAAGTTTTTAGATGCTAATTCTGGTTTTTATCATGATTTTTCTTATATCAAATAATCAGAAAACAATTTTGATTAGGAGTAACAGTAACTGAGGATGTGGCTCAGTTAGCCCTGGGTTTGATTCCTAGTATCACTACCACCAAAAAAATAAAACAAAAAACCTTATTAAGAATAACATTATCACAGGTAAGTATTATTATTAATTAGTGAATTAGAGAATACTGCTGTTGGGAATATAAAATGATATAGCTACTGTGGAAAACAGTCTTGTAGATCATAAAAAATTCAAACAATTACTGGGTGGGATGGCACACCCCTATAATCCTAGTACTTGGGAAGCTGAGACAGGAGCATTGCAGGTTCAAGGCCAACCTCAGCAATTTAGCAAGACCCTATTTCAAAATAATAAAAAGGAGCCAGGCGTGGTGGCACACGCTTGTAATCCTAGCATTTGGGAGGCTGAGACCGGAGGATCCGGGTTCACAGCCAGCTTCAGCTACCTACTGAGGCACTCCACAACTTAGTGAGACCCTGTTTCAAAATAAAGAATAAAAAATAGGACTGGGGGTATAGCTCGGAGGTAGAATGCCCCTGAGTTCAATCCCCAGTACCACACACACAAAATAAAGGTTAAAATGTGAAATTATTGTATGTATTTTATGAAAATAAAAAGATCTAAATTGAAGATTTATCCTATACAGTTTCTATTTGTCCCCCCACCCCTCTACTCCAGATAGGTATGTAGTAGGTACAGTTATTATTTTTTTTCCTCATCCTTTTTTTTTATAGTATGAAAGCAAATTTTCCGTAAGTCATTTTTTTAAGCTCAGGGACTTTCCTTTTTTTTTTTTTTTGGCATGTTTATCACATTGATAACTGATTTAGAAAATTTTAGCAAGTAGTTTCTACTTCTATCCCCTAAAAATATGGCCCTTGATTATGTACATTTTGCTTGATTAATTTTAGAGTCAGTTAAGGAATGATAAGTTAAATACTGTATGTGTGTGTGTGTGTGTGTGGGGGTATTGGGCCATCCTACCTCTGAGCTACACCCGAAGCCCTTTTTATGGTATGTTTTGAAACAGGGTCTCACTAGGTTGCTGAAGGTCTCCATATGTTGCTGAAGTTGGCCTTGAACCTGAGATACTCCTGTTTCAGCCTCCCAAGTACTGGGATTACAGGTGTGCTCTACCATGCCTGGCTTAAATAATTTTTTTTTTTCTTAAAAAGCAACTGTTCAGAGACTTGTGGTACTTTTAAATGATGTTTTTATAGTGAAATTCTAGAAGGGAGCTGTTAAGGGGCAGAACCTCCTTTCCCCCTTCCAAATGAGCCTTGCTAAGATGTTGGAGGCCCAGCTGAGAGTTACTCCTGCTTGACTATTGGCCAAAGTAGTGCTTAGTCCTAAACTAAGCGGTAGAGAGTCTTGGCATCTCCTGGGTGCATTACAGGGCTGTGAATTTGAGGTGGGAGGTGGGTGGGGCTCTTATACCCTAGGTCTGGGATGGGACCTGACAATCTTTATTTTATTAAGTGCTTCAGATGAATGATATGATCAGACAAGTTTGTGGAAGTGAGACCTGCGAATTGGCCCTTCTGGTAATCTAGCCCTTTAAGGTTTTTGATCTATTGTGTGGAAAGAAGTGAAGTGAGAAGAGACTTAGGAGATAAGAGGACTTCAGTTAGCAGCCAGGACAAAGAGAAAGGTTCAACTGTGAAGGTTGTTATTATCTTATGTGTGTGTGTGTGTGTGTATATGTGTGCATGCATAAAAAGATGGCCAGCTATTGACAGTTATATAGAAATGAGGACACTCTGCACTGTACCTCTAAGCAATGACCACAAGTCAGATGTAAAGTATAGTAATAGTGGCCAGGAATTTTTTTCTTTTTTTTTGCAGTACTGGGGATTGAACCCAGGGACATTCTACTCTGAGCTACACCCTCAGCCTTATTTTTCATTCTTTGTTTTGAAGTAGGGTCTCACCAAGTTGTGGAGGGCCTCTCTAAGTAGCTGAGGTCTGACATGAACCTGTGATCCTCCTGTCTCAGCCTCCCAAGTTCTGGGATTACAAGCATGTGCCACCATGCCTGGCTTGCCAGCAGTTTTTAAGGACTCACCACTTGCTAGGCATTTCCATGTAAATATGTATTCCATCCCTGTGTATGTTCCATATATGTACACACATACATACACAAATAAACACACACACATACACATATATACACATACATGCACACATACATACACATTCATATATACATATATATATATAATACATATACATGTATATGGAAAGTAGATATGAGTTCTGTTTATGTACAGGCATTTCCAGTGTCCAGAGTAGAACCTGGCCCATACCAGGTGAATCAAGATTAGAAGACATTCTAAAACATGTTAGAAAACTTGACTACTATTGCCTAGACTGATCCTGGAACTTTTGTCATCATTTTCACACTGCTTCCCAGTAGTTCACATTAATTATCTTATTTGTATCTCCAGGCTTGGGACTCTGTCTATGTTCCCAGGTAACTGGAGATTAAGGCCAGGTGCTAGTTGAATGCCTTCCATGTGCTCAACCTGTCTATTGCCCAGAAATCTGACATTTATTTTTGTTACAATAATGATATTCTGGACATCTCCCAAGAGGGAAATTTTTCCTGGATTGTTTTCTGTAACAGCAATCCAAGTTTAGCATGAGAGAAACCAGAGAACAAAAGTATACTCCATAGAAATAATGTATAAGACACTCAATATAGTGAATTGGAAAAATCTGAAACAATTGGTTATGAAATGGTAGTAAAGTTTTACCTTACTCAGACACTTTATTTTTGGCACTAGGGATTGAGCCCAGGGGCATTTTACCTGTGAGCTCTACCCTCAGCCCTTTTTAGTTTCAAACAGGTTCTTGCTAAGTTGCTGAAGCTGGCCTCGAACCTGCCATCCTCCTACCAAGTACTGGGATGACAGGTGTGCGTCTCTGAGCCTGGCTTACTCAGATACTTTAAAAACTCCATGAAGAAGATTTCTTTTAGTCAGTGGCAGTACAATTTTGTTCATCGTCATTATCTTACATTTAAGTTAATTTGTGTAAAGTAAGATGCTATACCTATAATTTTCACCTGGAAAGCAAATCTTATTCCTAATACTAGTCCTTTCTCTCCTTCTAAGGCAAGTGGTATATGGTGGCTTGCATTACACCAGTGGTAGCCACAGGGCTGGGGTGCGTCTCATCCCTGAGGTTAATTAAAGGTGACCTCGGGATTCAGAGGAGCCCTGCGCTTTCCCAGACGGCCCAGGCTGAACCTGGGGAGCTGGCAGCCCTAAATGCTTCCTTTGTTAGGAATCATTTTGCTTTCTACGCCATCTTTAGAAAGCGAGTTCACCGAAGGTGAGGTAAGGACAGCGCTCTGAAGTGAGGCCTGCCTTGTTTGTGTGGAGTGGTGTGGACAAAGGAGCTGGGGAAGACGTGCCCCCAAGGCTGGATCACCTAAAACCAGCTTCTTGCTTCCTCATGGAAATGTGCCTCACGGTCCAGGGGACTGGGTGCTTCTCTGGAGATTGTTTCCAGGGAAAGTGAGGAAACCCTCTCTTGTTTCTCTTCTGCCTTAGGAGGTAGGCTCTGAAGAGTGTTTAATTTTTTTTTTTTTTTTTGGTACTGTGGATTGAACCTAGGGGCATTCTACTTTCAAGCCAAACCCTTTTATTTAATATTTATTTTCCAGACCCTTTTATTTAATATTTATTTTTTGGAACAGGGTCTTGCTAAGTTGCTGAGACTGGCCTCACACCTGTGATCCTCCTGTCTCAGCTTCCCCAAGTACTGGGATTATAGGTGTATACCACCATGTCTGGCCTGACTTATATAATCTTAAAATACATCTCTTTAATTTTTACTTTTTGCTTTGTTTTTTTAAACTAAACATGGAAAGTGTTACTTCTTTCTTTTTTTTTTTTTTTTTTTTCAGTACTGGGGATTGAACTCAGGGGCATTCTACCTCCGAGCTACACCCCCAGCCCTATTTCTTATTCTTTATTTTGAAACCGGGTCTCACTAAGTTTCGGAGTGCCTCACTAGGTAGCTGAGGCTGGCCTCTAACCCGGATCCTCCGGTCTCAGCCTCCCAAATGCTGGGATTACAAGCATGTGCCACCACGCCTGGCGGAAACATATTTTTAGAGAAACCATTCTTTGGAAGTCTTTAGCCCTTGTCTGAAATAATAGCAGATTATTATATATGGTTTTCACATTGGGGGGAAGCGGTGAAACTACTCACTTAACTCAGAATTAACCTTTTTGGTACGAAGTAATTCCTTAAATTGTCATTTATAGTGGGATGACTGAGCCTGAGTGCTCTGGAAACAGATGGGAATTGAGACCCTATTGCACATCTTTCCAGTCTGGTTAAGCTGCTCCTCTGTCTTGATCTGTAGGAAGGAATTGTTGGGCTCTTTGCCTCAACACCATGCTTGATCAAGTGCTTCACAAGTGATAGCTCCTGTTTTATTATTTTATTGTTTTACCCTGTGCGTACAGAGATATTCGTTATATGTGTTTCTTAATGGGATAGTAATTAAAAAAAATTTGTGATACTGGAGATTGAACCAGGGCATTTTCTTTTTGGTTTTGAAATAGGGTCTCTTTAAGGTCCTGAACATTGGCCTCCTGTCTTAGCTTCCCATGTCCTGGGATTATAGATGTGCACCACTGCCCTGGCTCCATTTATTTTTAAGGAATACATGAATACTAGCCATCAGTTTTTGCCTTGTCCTTGGGTTGACTCCCTGAATGTTCTTGTTCAGCTGACTGCTTCACAGTTTAGCCCTAAAGTCATACTAGAGCTGTTTGTCTTAGGTAGTGTGGGCATAGAATGAAATAATGTACACAGAAAGCACTTTTGGGAAAAAAAGAATATCTGACTCCCAAGGAGTACTTGGTTTTGAAAAGTGCTACTTCTACCAATATTTTGCTTCCTCTCTGCCCCCTGAAAGAGAGGTTCCCCCCTTTTAAGTACATATATGACAGCCCTGTTTCCTCTCCTGAATCTAGGATCCAAGAAAGATGTAATAAAGGAGAGTTCTTCCCTTCCATTCCTTCTGTTTTGTGGATGTTGTTCTGTTTTAAGGAGAGGTCAGGCCTTGATGTTACTGGGTGAAATCACGAGGCTTCCAGGACCTGCTTTCATCTCTGGGTCACCACCTCAGACCGAGCTCTTCAACTCTGTGATGGCGTCAGGACCCCTCTGCAGGAAACAGTCCGAGGCAGGTTAAAACCTGGACATTTTTCCAGAAGTCTTACCCACCTCGTGATCATTACAGTCTGCATGTTCATTTCTTTAAAATGACCTAGACTATTTGGCAGAGGTGTCAATGAACAGAGTAGTTTTCTCTGCTTAAAGGTATCTAAGCTGGGTGTGGTGGTACATGCTAGTAATCCCAGTACTTGGGAGGCTGAGACAGGAGAATCACAGGTTCACGGCTAACCTGAGGTACTTAGAGAGGCCCTATGCAACTTAGACCCTGTTTCAAAATAAAGAATAAAACTAGGGCTAGGGGTGTAGCTTGGTTCAATCCCTAGTACCGCAAAAAAAAAAAAAAAAAAAAAAAAGGTATCTAGACCCCACCAACCTCTTGTAAATTGGGAGCTTAGCTACAGAAAAGTAAAAGAGACGAAAGACAAAACTGAGTTTTGGCTGCTTGTTTACTGGCAGGTTAATTCTAGACATAAACACATCGAATGAAAAGGATAATAGGGATTGGGGCCTGTATTGCTCCACAAGTGTGAATGAGCCAGTGTTAGACCTTAATTCTGGGGAAAACATAGCATCTACTATATATATATATAGTACATACTTCTTTTTAAAGCAGGCTGCTGTGTATGTTAACTGATGAAAATTAAAGATCAGTTTTTTCAGAGCCCCACCTCGATGCAAGCCTTGGGCCATGTTAATAATGGCAATCCCATTATTTTCTTACAGTAGGCAGGAAATGCTGTCTACACCCATTAGATTTGTTTGAGTGACCCCTGGCTGGAAATGAAGAAAACTTAATTTTCTGACTTGCAGGGAGGGAGGGAGGGAGGGAGAGAGGAGGGGGGGGGAGGAAGGGAAAAAAAAAAAGTAAGCAAGCAAGCAATCATACAGTGTTGCATAGAGGTTGATTCTTGTGCTACAAGGAAAAGAGTGCAATTTTTAAAAACTTGAAATTCTCAATTATTGGGACATTTGGCCCCCCTCCAAATGTCTACATTGAGAGCATGAATGGACTTATGTGCAAGCTAGGTGTGCAGACAACCGTCTTGATTAATGTCAAAACTGGTTAACTTCTGGGCCTTTTAACCACATGCCTGCAAACTGTTCACATATTCCTCTGGCTGCTGGAAGCTTGCTTGAAGGAAGGCTTTGTCACCATTTTCTCTCAGATTTGTTTGCTTTTCCAAAGCAATGTGCATGGTGAAGAAGATCTGTGTATTCACTAGGGTAGTGGATTGCTTTGTGGGTTGTGTAGCAAGAAGGAAAATTGATATTAACTATTGTTACAGAGAAAAAAAAATGCAGACCTGTTCTTATACATTATAATCATGTTGCTTTCAGTTACATTTCCTAATGGTATGGCTAATTTGGTTTTTACTCTTTTATGTGTTTTAAGAATGAGATCTTTAAAAAAGTGATTTTTTTTTCTTTTATCAGGTATAAGCCAAAGATCTCCATTGCTGTTTTTATATGTTCTTTGGTTATGCTCAGTTGTACGTAATTCATTCTAAGGCACTCAGTATCAGATTTTCCCACGAAATACATCACGAGAGGGGGATCTTATGGTTGCAGGGACTTGCTTCAAATCATGAGAGTAGACAGTGCTAGAAGGAGCTGATGTTTCAGTCTTTGTCAACAAGATAAATCATCCCATCTTAATGGATCTGTAGTTCATATTGAGCAAAACCTGTTGTGTTGGCACCATGGCTTTCAGCCACATTTTCATTTTGCGTTGACTATACACATAGAGTTTTTTCATCACTTCCTGAAATGATATATTTGAAAACATGGGGGGCTTCTAATATCTTCCTAGGAAGATAGCAATGAACTGAGGAAGTTTTATGAACATTCCCCTTCTCTTTGTCTTAATTCCTAAAGCCTTTGGAGTTGCCCATGACCACCATGAAAATTGCCTTTGATATTTCTTTTTGTTGGCAGAAATACCAGCATTTTCCAAAACATTTATTTTTTCACTTGATATTCTGACTGTTTACAAAAACAAAACAAAAACTAAACATGGAGTTCTTCATTTTTTTTTAAATCTGTAGTATTAGTATTGTAACTTAGATATATGTTGTGAAGTACTTTTTAATGATAGCATGTGACACGATTCATATTTGGGGGAATACTTTTTAAACCTTTTCCAAGTTAATAGTTCACTTATAAAAGGAGAAAGCTTTCCACTGGCCTTTTCCATACGAAGGGTCCCAGTATACATAGACCTCTGCAGTAGGTTTTTGGATATCTCTGAAATTAGTTCTCAGGACTACTGATACTAATTGTGCTCCATGGCATGGGGAATTTGAAGCTTATATATAAAAAGACTTGAAGGGCTTTGTAAAAGTTCTCTGTTTGTCTGTCTTCTGTCTGTTCCCCTGCCTCCCGCTCTCTCTCTCGGTGCTGGGGACTGAACCCAGGGGCATTCTACCTCTGAGCTACACCCCCAGCCCTATTTTATTTTTTTATTTGGAAACAGTCTCACTAAGTTGTTGAGGGTCTTGCTAAATATTTGAAATTGGCCTTGAACTTTCCATCCTCTTGTTTCAGCCTCCCAAGTATTGGGATTGCAGTCATGTGCCACCACACCCAGTTTGCAAAAAGTTCTCTTGGTATAGAAGAGTTAGTTGGGAGTTGAATTTTTATTATTTTTTTTATTATTTATTTTTTTGCGGTACTGGGGATTGAACTTGGGCATTCTACCTCCGAGCTATACCCCCAGCCCTATTTTTTATTCTTTATTTTGAAACAGGGTCTCACTAAGTTGTGGAGGGCCTCACTAGGTAGCTGAGGCTGGCCTCTAACCCGGATCTTCCGGTCTCAGCCTCCCAAATGCTGGGATTACAAGTGGGTACCACCACACCCGGCTTGAATTTTTTATTTGAAACAATGTTTTTTTGATTGAGACCTTAAGTTCCAAAGTGGTTGTATGGATTATTAACTGACTAGTTGGACTCTTGTGGACTGCCTGGCCTATTTATTTGAAATATATCTGGCATATTTAGGTTTGGCAAGAAGTCAGGACATAGACACATTAGGCCTTCTTGTTTACTTTTCTGAGTCAATAGTGCAGTTCATTTTGCCATGGAAGAGTAATCATTGAAAACATTACACCTGATAACCTATATAAACTTGCTTAACCTTTAACATAATGAAATTTTTTTTCCAGGATGCTAACCGGATGATTGCATATAAGGATGTTTATCTATAGTCCAGTGAATTAAAACTTTGAGACAAATTGAGGGTGTGTATCATCTGTTTCTAAGGCTGTCCTTTTAAAGTATTTTGTTAGTTCCTTCATTTTGAAATGTTTTAAACAAATTAAACATCTTTCAATCTTCAGTTCTAGGGAATACCTATTTGAATTTTCAAGAATGTGAAGGTTTAACCAGGTAATTGGCTATTAGTGGTTAGGGATATTTGGCCATAATTGGCTTATTAAGTACCTGCTTTTTTGCAGAGTGTACCCTCATTAAGAAGAGAGAGGCTAGTTGGGCATAGTGGCGTACACTTGTAATCTCAGTACTTGGGAGGCTGGGACTGAAAGATCTGGGTTCTAGGCCAGCCTCAGCTACTTAGTGAGGCCCTCTGCAACTTAGTGAGTCCCTGTTTCAAAATAATGAATAAAAAATAGGGTTAGGGGTGTAGCTTGGAGGTAGAATGCCCCTGGGTTCAATCTCTAGTAACACACACACACACACACACACACACACACACAAAAACAAAAAACAAAAAAACAAAAAAAACCCCCAAAAAAACCAAAAAGAGAGAGAGAGAGGCTCCTCAGTGAACAGTGAGGGCCAGTTGATGCTTCTCAAGTGTTCTCTTTGACTCAGTCTTGTTGTGAACTTCTGTGTCTTGTGTTCTCATGACTCAGTCTTGTTGTGAACTTCTGCATCAGTAATGAAATATGGTGGAATTTAATTTAGCCGTAAGGATTTGTCTTTGAGGTGTGAGTCTCATTGCTCTGGGATGAGGGTGGTAGTGGTGATGGTAGAGGTGGGCAGAGAGTAAGGCCCATTACGTGCGTGCTTTTGTCTGTGTCCCTCAGGTCTCTAACGGTGATTACCCTCTGTGGTAAGAAAAAATCCTCACATATGGGCCACCGAATGCTTTTCATTTCCCCTTTAGCAGAGGTAGGAACAGATGATGTGCATGGACCCGTACCTGACGCCCAGGCACCTGCAGCTCAATTAGGAGTAGTATTTACTTGGCTATAACTGTGAAGGGGTGGCAAGAGAAGGAGCAGGAAGCCTTCTGATTCCTTGTTGTGTTACTTTCACCCTAAAGTATAAGTTCTTTGAGGCAGGCACCGTGTCTTTCGTGTTCTCTTATATATGCTGACTGGCAAAGAGTGAGCACTCAGAACTCTTTCATGTTCTCTTATATATACTGTCTGGCAAAGAGGAACAAAACATGGGTTTTGACACCGAGATGCCATGTGTTTGAATCACTAGGACACTTATGTTTGATTTTAATTTTAAAGCCATATTCTAATTCTGTTTCTTGGAAATATATGAAAATTTCAACTAAAAGGAATAACTGAAATCCTTAAAAATATGTGCAGATAGATTTTTTTTACTGTTCAGTCAAGGGTTACTGTAGTGCAGATAATGGAAACCCACTCAAACTAGCTTACCCTGAAAGGCTTCCTTTTCGGAGGGAAATGAGGGCAGTGCTCCTGACCTCGAGAGGGGCTGGAACTAACCTTGGGAAGCTATTGGGAGCCACGGTGACCTCCTCCTTTACCTCTCTCCTTCCTATCTTCCTTGATACTTCATCTATAAAGTCTATCATGTATGAATGTTGGATGCTTCTAAGCTCATCAAGTTGTATCAGTTCTAATTCTTTCCTTCCAAAATGGCCCAGTCTGCATATCGCTTTTTAATAATGACTTTTAAAGATATGGATGATAAGTGTATTGTTTCAAAGCCATTTTGAAGCAAATTCCTTTCCAAGTGTGTCATTTACAATCTGTGTGGGAAGAAGCCTATAGAAACAAGGAATGACTGCTATTCAACCACACGGCGATGGCCACTGTTTTCCTGTCTCTTTGTTTCTTTTTAAAAATGAACTGTAGTCAGATATGGCCAGGTTGATTTCTTCCATTAAATCACCTCAGAAACTACACGCAGTCTATTACTGCTTTGTTCAGTGGACAGGAAACAGTTCTATTTGTACAAGTTACACAATCTTAACGGGGTTGGGGCCAGGAACTTAAGAGATCTCTCATCTTTTTTTCCAGCATTAACCTTTCAGTTCCACAAACTAATGTAGGATGTGTGAACCAGGTTACTGGGGGACACTTACCCCCCCCCCCAAATGTACCCCTTTTATTAGAATAGCTGCCTGTATAGGGATACTGAGAAAAGCAGTTGCATGAGATCATCATTGCTGGTGTGGAGGTTAAGTCTGTACAGTTTTACTTCCTCCTTTTTCTTTTCTTTTGGTGCTAGGAATTGAACCCAGGGGCATTCTACCTCTGAACTACACCCCTAGCCCTATTTTCTTTCTTTCTTTTTTTTTTATTTATTTTGAGACAGGGTCTTGTTAAGTTGCTGAGGGTCTTGCTAAGTTGCTGAAGCTGGCCTCAAACCTGTGATCCTCCCATCTCAGCCTCCCATATACTGGGATTACAGGCATGTACCACCACGCCTAGCATGCCTAAATCTTAACATACTTGTCAATCTGTCTATCTATGCTTCCCTCCTTCCCTTCCTTCTCCTCTCCCTCCCTCATTTCGACTTCTCCTGGTTATTTCTAGAAGCCCATATATCACAGAGAGGAAATATCTTACGTAAGTGAATAACTAACAGAGGTCTTCAGAATGGGAGGAGGATAAATGAAGGATTAAGTGAATGTAGGCAGAGTTAGGAAATAGTTTCCCTCTTGAAAGTATTAGCGCTTGGTGGCCCTGCTGAAGGAAGTGAAATTGCTATGTGAGCCTACATTGCAAACACTGGTTTACTTTCATAGGCTCTTCAGATTTCTCTTTTGAATGATCCATTGACATTTTGCGTGTATTTTTATCTTTTGCTCCCTTTCTTCTTTGTTAAATACTTTTTTTCTTACTATGTGCTTTCAAAGCAAATCATTATTTTTATGTATTTTCCCCATTTTTCATTGAATGTTTTCCAGTTCCTTAAAATAACGTGGCACAGCCCAGTGAGGTGACGCACATCTGTAATCCCAGTACTTAAGAGACTGAGACAGTAGGGTCACAAGTTCAAGGCCAACTTTAGCAACTTAGCAAGATCTTGTTTCAAAATAAAAAAATAAATAAAAAGGGCTGGGGGGGTAGTGCAGAGGTAGAACCCCCTGGGTTCAATCCCCAGTACCACAAAACAAACAAACAAACAAAACAAAACAAGACAAAAACCAAAACAAAAAAAGTGGCATTCTTTGTCTTTCTTACAGTCTATTCTTTACTATTTACATAATCAACGCAACCCAAAAATGTCTTTTGCAAGCCCCTGGTTTTCCTTTTACTCTTACAATAGTCGGTGCTTCCCTGCCCATCCATTCTGCTTCCAGAAGTTTTCCTTGTGAGTGGTAGCTGCTGACCAATTTCCACATGAGCTTGCAAACCACCTTTTTGGGACTGGTAATTCTGCCAGCGTCTCCCTCCTCTCTTCCTCTCCTAGCCCCAGAGACTGAGGGAGGGCCTCCCCCCCAGTGAGGAGTCAGCCGTGCCTGTCTGCTCCTTCCCTCCGGGATTCCCAATTCACTGCAACTTGGCCTGATAAGATCTTCAGTCTCTTTCCTGTTCTCAGGGTAGGACACAGGGATTTCATTTGGAATTGGCACAGGACATTCAGACACCATTAATTTAGCATTATTACATAGTTCTTTGAAGGCCAACAACAATAACAAAAAGCTTCTCAGTGTTTCTCTAAGAGGTGAGCTGGTAAAATCAGGATGGGATTGGTTGGTCCTTTTTCAAAGCCCTTTTCAGCTCCCTTACTCTGAATTTGTGACTTTATCCTCAAGGAATTTTTTTTTCTTCTGTGTCACTCCCAAATTCCTAGTTGAAATCCTAACCTCCAAGGTGATGATAGTAAGATGTGGGGTCTCCAGAGGCCATTGGGTCATGAGGGTGGGGTCTTCAAGACGTAAGAGGGATTATTGCTAGTTATCCTTCTACCAGGTGACGCTCAGCAAGAAGCTGCCATTTATGATGGAGAACGACTCCCCCCCCCCCCCCCAGCAAATCTGCTGATGCCTTGATCTTGGACTTCCAGCTCCCAGAAACTGGAATAAATCAGTTTCTGTCACCCAGTCTAGGGCGTTTTGTTACAGCAGTCCAATTGGGACAGACCTATTATTACTTATTTTGTGTTTTTATTTGTAATCTGCCTGCAGTATAATTTTGTAATCCACAGTTAGCTAGTTTTTACTCTTCTGTAAAACTCCTGCTTAAATTTACCTTTGTAAGAAATAGTCTTCTACTTGATAAATTTTCAGATTGTCCAGTTTTAAAATGTTTTACTTAAGAGTAAGATAGTTGGGTGTGGTGGTGCATGCTTGTAATCCCAGTACTTGGGAGGCTGAGACAGGAGGATCGCAGGTATGTAGCTAGCCTCAGTTACTTAATGAAGCCCTCAGGAAGCTAGTAAGACCCTGTTTCAAAATAAAGAATAAAATAAGGCTAGGGGTGTAGCTTAGAGGTAGAATGCCCCTGGGTTCAATCCCCAATACCAAAAAAACAAAGGAAAAAAAAGAGTAGTAAGTTCTGTGATGCCATGTGCCCCTTCACAGACACCTTACATTTCTTTGCACCATGTAAAATAACATTTGCAGGAAGTTCATAGCCATTGCTGTTTGACATACTTCTACTCCTTATGTTCCAGTGAAATATCAAATTTAAGCCTCTGAGTTTTCAAGAGGCTTTTATTATCAGTGGCATATTACATGAATTATCCTTATTATTTATTATTTTTTGTGGCACTGGGGATTGAATTCAAGGTGTTCTAGCTTTGGGCTACACTCCCAGCCCTTTTTATTTTATTTATTTTTGTTTTGAAACAGGATCTCGATAAGTTGCTGAGGCTCTCCTTGAACCTGCAATCCTCCCGTCTCAGCCTCCCAAAGTACTGGGATTATAGGCATGTGCTATCACATTTTGATTTGCTGCCATGCCCAACCCATATAAAATTGGTTTTGAACTTCGTGCAGATTTATATTTTTGGCAGAGATGTTGAGAGCTTTGATTTCATTCACCATTGCTGTAGTTTCTAGGACATAGTAGGCTGTTCATTTGGTGTACTGGATGAGGAAAGTGATTTATTTGGTTACTGGGGCTTCAAAAGTCCTCATCAACTTCATAGGTCACTATCAATCTGAAGTTCACTCCTTCTGCCTTGTATTATATTATGTAACCTCACACTTACTGGGACCTTATGGACATCTCAGTCCTTACAGGGGATAGACTCTTGAAATTCCTGGTGGACTTCCACTTGTCATATCTGAAATAGTAGTGCCCATGTGTGCTGGCTTCAGTCTAGTCCAGAGACGGCTCTTCTTAGTGAAACTCATGGAACCTCTTAACTTCCTGTGAAACAGGGTAATAAGATCGTGTCCCAAAAATGGTGGCTTGTTCTGAAGTGACATGATCACCATTCAGTTTGGAGTCTTGAAAGTTGGTAGACTGATTTGGAAGCACTTTGTCTTAACTACACGTGTAAGACTCCAGGGAGCACAGAGAGAAAGTGAGGTGCCCCCTTTGGCTGGGCATTAGCGATGTGTCAGTGTCTGATCTGTCTTTACTTTGAAAGGGAATTGCAAAATTTTGGCCTTGTGCCTGGAGTAGCTCTAGATGGTCAGAAAAGACTTTTGTACTGAAGTCAGAACGTATATTGCAGTGATAGAATTAGGCTTATCATGTTTATATTTTATAGAATACCAGCTTCCTACTTTGTCCCTCTGAGAAGTTTTTCCCTCTCCCTTTCCCTTTCCCTCTCTTTCCTACTGGAGATTGAACCCAGGTCGTTCTACTTTTGAGCTCTACTCCCAGCCCTATTTTATTTTTATTTGGGAACAGGGTCTCACTAAGTTGCAGAGTGCCTAAGGTATTAGGCTACCCTCAAACCTGTGATCCTCCTGTCTCAACCTCCCAAATACTGGGATTACATGCGTGTGCCACGATGCCCTTCTCTTCTCCTCCTCCCCTCCCCCTTCCCTCTTCCCTTCCTCCTTCTTTTCCCCCTCCCTTAATTTTTGGAATATCTTTTTTTTTGGAATCTAGTTTTTGTAATACCTTTGTTATGGTGATAGTGACGTGGGCCTGTGGTTACTATAGGTGCTTTGTCAACTTCAGTTGCTCTGATAATTTAGTATTTACAAGGGCTACACAGATTTGGACCATCTTGATGCATACCAAGGCCATTCTAGGTGACGTGGAGGTGTAGCTCAGAGAGAGCTTCATTTGGTTTGCAGGTACTTCTCCGCTAGCCTGGCTGTTAATCCACAGCTATTACCGTAGTTTTCCTAATTTCATGTTTTCTCATGATTCTGTGGTCACAGGGCAGGGATGAAGTTTCCGGCCCAGTTTGGGTAGAGGGGTGGGGAGCCCAGGAAAATGAGCAGGGAAGGGGTCAACCTGCTGATCAAAAATTACCAGGTTTTGCTGTCCCCGGGCACTAGAACTTCTTTTTAGATGTTCTCTCATACCAACCCTGGAACAGGAATGATGGGAATCTCATTTTGCAGATGGGAAAACGGAGATTTGGGGAGGTAACGTCTGCCCAAAGTAACAACTAGGAAACTCCCTCCTGCAGCCCACTCAGTTTTGGAGAATTTTTTCTAAGTTTCTTACCCATTCAGGTAGAGGTGACCACAAGAAATAAAGCTCCTTTTCCTTTGGGAAACTCGGGGCTTGTAAAGCTTGGTCACGAGGCTCAGATTAAGGCCTGAACCTGCCTGCCGTGACTTCCAGACCATTTTCAGTTACTTTTGTGGTTATTGAGTAACTTGGGGAGTTTGAAGAACATTAACAAAGTTCTATGTTTTCAAAGAAAATGTTGCACATGGGGAAGTGATGTTAAGTTGCATACTTCAGAAGAGAATTTTTATGTCTTCTCAGATTTCTAAATATAAATTGAAATACTTAAAAAGTAAAACCCCATGTTTGATTAGTATACTCTTAGTTGGTTGCAAGGGCATTTAACTTAGGTAGCTCTTTTGAAGAACCTTTATTGAAAGTGTAAAGATTTGTCTTGTGGTTGACCAGTAGTAAGTCCCCTTTATTGTGGGCTCATAGGACATGCTCTAGCTCCCCTTTTCTCAGTGTGGCGTCTCAGTTGCTGAGGGTCTTGCTAAATTGCTGAGGCTGGCCTCAAACCTGCCATCCATCCTCCTATCTCAGCCTGAGTCCCTGCTTTAGGGGGAGTGACTTCTGAGTGGGTGCCCACCCCCCTCTGCATTCTCACCCCTCTCAGGCTTCTATGAGCTACCAGAATCCTCTAGGCTTTTATTATTCTGCTTCACAATTTTACCTTTATGGTTAATATTTTTCAGGCAGTAGTGGCAATTTTCTGTATAGATTACCTGGCACTGTAATTAGTTCATGAGTTCTTTTGGGATTGCATCTTTAAGCTGTAGGAATGACTGGCTCTGATTGATGTACTTTTTGAAGTCATACTACCTTTTTGATGAGAAGAATAACAGAAGTGTGGAGGTAAGTTTGGCTTAATGTAAATCTGATCTACATGTCTTTTCTGTATCCACGAAGGCACCAGAGTGGGACTCTGTTTCCTTTCTTTCACTTATATGTGTTACATTAATATATTAATACAGTTACTTTATAAGTGATCATAAATAAATGACCTCCCTCATGTCTCACCCTCCTACACCCCCCCCCCCCCGCTCCGTTTCTCTTTCTTTCCTTCTAGGGATTGAACCCAGCTGCTCTCTTATCTGTGAGCTCCAGCTCTTTTTATTTTGGCACAGGGTCTTGCTAAGTTGCTGAGGGTCTTGCTAAATTGCTGAGGCTGGCCTCAAACCTGCCATCCATCCTCCTATCTCAGCCTCCCAACTACTGGAATTATATATAGGCATGTCCCACCACACCTAATATTTAGTTTTTATTTTGAGACAGGGCCTTGCTAAATTGCCAAGTCTGGCCTTAAATGTGCAGTTCTCTTGCCTTAGCTTCCAGAGTCACTGGGATTACAGGCGAGTACCAATGTACCTGGAAAAATGTACATTTTCTTAATGTTTTATGTGTTAAAAAAGAAAGAAGAAGAAGAAGAAAAAAAGACAGCCACTATGAGTTACATCAAGAATTTCCTATATAGATTGAAGTCTCTAGTAAGGTTTTTTTTTTTTTTTTTTGTGGTACTCAGGATTGAACTTGGGGGCATTCTACCTCTGAGCTACACCCCCAGTCATATTTTTTTATTCTTTATTTTGAAACAGGGTCTCACTTAGTGAGGCCAGCCTCACTAAGTAGCTGAGGCTGGCCTCGAACCCAGATCCTCTAGTTTCAGCCTCCCAAGTACTAGGATTACAAGCGTGCGCCACCATGCCTGGTTTTTAGTGAGTTTTTGGTAGTGTTTGTACCTGCATAAGTGGAATGAAATGTCATTACCCTTGGAGGGGAAATTGCTTTATGGACCTATTAAGGATCTGCACTAATATAAGAACAACAACAACAAAAAGAATCTGTAGAAGTTTACATCTTCTTAGAGACGTGTAGTCCCAGGAATTAGTATTAAGAACAGGTACTTTCATCCATCTAGGTGAACCAGTTATTTTCCCAAATCTGTACCCTCATCACGACTTGTATAGATTGATGTGCTCATGACATGCTAAATACATTTTAGGGATTTCCTCCCCCTGCTTGTTTTGAAGAGACTTCCTCTGGGAATTTGTGGTAGGGTACTTGTGACTCCTGAGGACAGGGAGTGTTCAGGGTATTTCCTGCTCCCTCTGTTGCCCATGTGACAGTGGTCAGTTGCTGCTCAGGCAGCTTGCCTCCCGGTATCCCCATTGCCTGGGTGCCTTCCCAACTATTCCTCTGCTCCAGTCTTGGGGAGGCTGCCTACAGTTCAGTCTACATTTCCTAATGCTCAGGCCCATTGTAGTGGAACTTACCCTATAGCTCCTATATCTGTCAGCTTTCTGTCACTGTGACAAAATACCTGAGGAAGGTCGACCTAAAGGAGGAAAGGTTTACTGTGGATCACAGCTTCAGAGCTTTCCATCCATTGGCCCTCTGGTTCTGTTGCTACTGGGCGAGGCAGAACATTGTGGCAGGAGCCCACATGGAGCAAAGTGCTCATCTCCTGGCAGCCAGGAGCAGAGAGGCAAAGGATGAGGATGGATCCCAATATCCCCTTCAGTCATGTTCTAATGACCTGATTCTTTCCATGAGGTCCCACCTCCCAGTAGTGCCGCAGACTGGTGACCAAGTTTGTAGCAGAAGGGCTTTTGGGGGACATTTAAGATGCAAATCATAACAGAACTCATTGTGTGTGTGTGTGTGTGTGTGTGTGTGTGTGTGTGTGTGCGCGTGTGTGTGTAGTACTAGAGATTGAACCCCAGGGTGGGGGGGTTCTACCTCCAAGCTACAATCCCAGCCCTTTTTTATTTTTTAGTTTGAAACAGGACCTGGGTAAGTTGCTAAGGCTGGCCTTGAACCTGCAAACCTCCTGTCTCAGCCTCCCATGTACTGGGTTGCAGGCATGTGCTGCTGTGCCTGCTAGACCCCACAGCTCTTTTCAGGGACATCTGTTTTGTGTTTCATGCAGTTGTTATTAGTTACTTGTCTCTTCCCCCACTGGACTCCAATTCTGGGCTTTTCCAGAGAGATTGTAGGCTCGCCTTTTGTATCAGGGTCACAGCTGAAACATAGGAAAAAAGAAATTAAGAAATGAGCTGGGTGTGGTGGTGCAGGCCTGTAATCCCAGTACTTGTGAGGCTGAGACAAGAGGATCGAAGGTTCAAGGACAGTCTCAGCAATTTAGCAGACCCTGTTTCAGGAGAAAAAAAAAAAGGGTTAGTGGTGAAGGTCAGAGGTAGAGGCCTGAGGGTTCAGTCCCCAGTAAAACACACACACACATACACACACACACACACACACACACACACACACACACACACACACGACATAGCTCCCAGACTTTTAAGACTCATCATTCCTTCTGTTTTTGTAGACATTTTTTCTTGAATTAATATGTGGTTCTTTCTTTCAGAACTGTTGACCAAGCATTTGGGCTAGAACATTAATTAAGATTTTTTTTTTCTGGTATTGAGGATTGAACCCAGGGCATCATATGCTAGCAAATCCTCTACATGACCACATCCCTAGACCCCAGAATTTTTAAGGAGTTCATATTTATAGGAAGAATAAAATGTTTAATAGAGAAATTTAACAATCACCAGAGTGTGGACTGTGTACCAGACACAGTTCTAAAGTGTTCTCCATATCTACAGGCATTTCTTCAGGATCACTCCACCTCTTGAGTGAAGAAACTGAGGCATGAGTGTGACAGGGGTTGGTCATGAGTCAGGGGTGTTCTCAGACTGCTGTGGTCTGGACAAGATAAGAAAGGTCACAGCGCATGCTCCTCCTGAAACTTCACGTTCCTTTTTGAACCTTCTCTGTGTTACACATGTCTTTGTCCCTCGGTTAATTCTTTAGGTCAACCTCTCGTGCTTTTGCTGAAGAACTCACTATCAACCTCCTTGACCTGGTGACAGCCTGGTGAGGCTTACTAGCCCTGCCAAGCAGTTCCTGCTGCAGTGGGCCCTGGAGGACTCACTGAAGGAACCTGAGGAAGTGAAGCGCATTTAAGCTCAAGAGATGGCCTGGTTGTGGGCCACTTCCTCCATTGGAAGTAGATCCTTCTGAATACCTTAATGAGACCAAATCAGAGGTTCTTGAATATTTGCTCATTTTACTTTGCTAAGCAAAATGCATTGTAAAATGTTTGCTTTTTATGTGGCTACAGCGAGCAAGCGTCTCTACTAAAGCAAAAGTTGAGATCTTCAGAAATTAGTGAATTTTGTAAATCGTGTTCCGTGCCTCTCTTCTGATAGCTTGCTTCCCTTTCTGAATCGACTTCTTTCTCACTTTTCCTAGTATCTGACTTGACTCTTCCCAGCCTCTGACTTCAGAGCAACTTGGGGACATGCTGGCCAGGTGGCTCTTATGTCCTCATCTCTGTGAGGGAGTTGTGGAATCTGGCTGACTATTCCATTTAACTGGCTTTTTTCTCTTTCTAGTCCTAAGTAGGGGAATGGCCTAAACCCATTTTAGAGGCACTACTCACATTGTTTACAAGCTGATGATTTATATTTAAACAGTACTTTATTTACAAAGCAATTTTTAATATGTCATCAAATGCATCATTCTCATAGTGACCTTATGAAGCACACGAAGTGGATATTGTCCTAGTTTACAGGTAAAGAAACTGAAGTTCTTTTCCTTCCAGCATCTTGGCAAACAAGGGGAAAAATCAGGCAACAATTCAATCTCAAGGTCCTTTCCCTCTTTTCTTTCCAGGGCATAATGTTGTCTCACAATTGGCTAACCTCTAATTGAAAATCTGTAGGTGCACTTTTGAAATTATATGAACATGAAAATATTTCTATCCTGCTAACATTTCCCTGACTGTTACTAGAATATTTTGACATTTATTTATTTATTTATTTATTTATTTATTTATTTATTTATTTATTTATTTGTGGTACTAGGGATTGAACTCAGGAGCATTCTACCTCTGAGCTATATCCTCAGTCCTATTTTTTATTCTTTATTTTGAAACAGGGTCTCACTAAGTTGCAGAGGGCCTCACTAGGTAGCTGAGGCTGGCCTCGAATCCGGATCCTCCGGTCTCAGCCTCCCAAATGGTGGGATTACAAGTGTGCGCCACCACACCCGGCTGACATTTATTCTTGTAAGTGGAGAATGGAATTAGAAATCACTCTGGTTACCAGAATTGTTTATAGATATTCTAGTAGTAAACTGGAATCCATCAAGAGAAAGCAACATCATGAGAGCCTTTTAAAAAAGGACACATCTTGGACTTAAGAATTATAATATCAAAATAAGACCTGTGGCTATCTCTTGAGTGTGTTAGTCAATCTATCCTATGATTTTCTTTCTCTGGAATTGGTGAAGAAAGAGACAAAGTCCAAACCCACGTCATATGAAAGAATTAGCACTTCTTTAGGCATGCAGTTGTATGGGATAATCATCAGTTCTGCCTGTAGTGGCAGACAAAGGGAAAGAGCAGAACTGTGCATTGCCTGCTGACTGCCCTGATGCACACTTGCTGTGACCTTGACCTTTAATTTAAGCAAAACCCCTCATACTTTTCTTAGGTGAGTTTTTTTTTTTTGGGGGGGGTCAAGATTGTAATTAATAAAATTTTGAACATATTAAAAGTAGGTAAAGAAGGAGAATAGTAGTGGGCCCTGTACTTATCACCAGCCTCAGCAACCACCAGCTCATCATGGTAGGCCTGATTTCATCTCCATCCCACTCAGCCCTCACTCCCTATGGTGATATTTTGAAGCAAGTCTCAGACATCTTATTTCAGTATATTTTTTTCAGGTAGTCTTCCAGAAATATATTTCTTCTTACTTAAAAGAAAAAACATGTTCCAAAAGAAATATGGTAATTTTTGCAACGTAAATTGGCGGTCAGGATTATGTAATTACTAACTAATCAGCACTTTTCAAGCTGACTTTGGTTTTGGCTGACAGTTTTTCCCTAAAATGAGGAAAATTTTTTGCACATTTTTTTTTTTTTTTTTTTGGTTGTTGGGGATTTGAACCCAGGGGCTTTCTCCGACACCCCCCCCCCCCCCCCAACTGTACTTTTATTTTGAAACAAGGCCTTGTTAGATTGATGAGATTCTTACTACTTGCTAAGGCTGTCCTCGAATCTGTGATCCTCCAGTCTCAGCCTCCCAAGTACTAGGATTACAGGCATGCACCACCATGCTCAGCTGTAAATGCATATTTCAGTAGCACTAAAAACTTATTTTTTAGACTGAAAAATTTTTCTTAATAAAAAAAGGTGCTTATAAACTTTTAAACTGTTGTATAGATAAGGAGCATAATGTTCTTCAGAATTATGGTTTTTTTTTTTTTTTTTTTTTTGCGGTACTGGGGATTGAACTCAGGGGCATTCTACCTTCAAGCTATACCCCCAGCCCTATTTTTTATTCTTTATTTTGAAACAGGGTCTCACTAAGTTGTGGAGTGCCTCACTAGGTAGTTGAGGCTGGCCGTGAACCCGGATCCTCTGGTCTCAGCCTCCCAAATGCTGGGATTACAAGCGTGCACCACCATGCCTGGCTCAGAATTATGTTTTTCTAATTACATTTTTCAGCTATTTCAAACAGGCTACATCTAGTATACCTTAAACTTACTCAAATCATTAATTTAGACTACTGATGAGTATTTTCAGTCAGTTGAATATAACATTCACTTAACTTTCCACTTAAGCAGTATATTTGCTAATTACAGGTAGTTATTAAGGAGATTTCTTAGGATTTTATAGAATAAGTAAATTAATTTATGGGCTCGTTTATCTTTAGGAATATTTGTATACCTTAATGCTATGAGTTAAGCCTGACTAGGAGAAACTGAAATATATGTAACTGTATACATATATTAAATTAAGTAATTGTATCACAAAAATTTTTATTTTATCATAGGCAATAAAATAAATTAATTTTTATTCATTTTAGGTGAAGAGCCTACTTTGGTAAAAGTGATCAGACTTATTTATTTTGTTTTTGTGGTACTGGGGATGGAACCCAGCAGCATTCTATCTCTGAGCTACACCCCAGCCCTATTTTAAAAAAATTTTTTTTTATTTTGAAACAGGGTCTTCCTAGGTTGATGAGAGTCTCACTATTTGCTAAGGCACAAACCTATAACCCCAGTACTTGGGAGGCTGAGACAGAGGATTACAGTTGTCCGCCACCACGTCCAGCTCAAAAGTGATCAGATTTGGAAGACCAATTGTGTCTAATGAATCTTACCTTGTCTCTGTAGTGTCCCAGGATATCACAGAGGCTGGTTGTCACAAAAGAACAAAACATTTACTAACAAGAAAAATCCTATGCATATTTTTTAAGACTTTGGAGCATATTGTAGGGCTTAGTAATAATAGCAAGAATAAATATTTGCATAGTACTTGCTGTTCTGAGAACTTATATATTACCTCATTTAATCCTTGCCACAGTCCCAGGAGGGAGGTGTTATTATTATCCCTGATTTACAGATAAGCAACTGAGGCCTGGAGAGGTGACTGTAGAACTGGCCCCAATCCCAGTGCTAGTCCTTGGTAGCACCAGGGTTAACAGCTGGCTCTAGAGTCCTGACTCTCAAGAGCTCTGCTAGAGTTTCTCTATTGGTTTATAAGGCAAAATGCTCACGGTTTGTATGCCAGAAACTCATGCCTTGTGTTTTTTTCAATGACAGTCTGGCATTTTACAGCAGTATTATTCTTTAGGATTTCTGAAATCACAGAAATATCTTATCTACATTATCCAGTATAACTCCTGGCTACATGTGGCCAGTGTAATGGAGAAACAGAATTTAAGATTTTATTTAATTTAAATTGGACACAGAGGTTTTAGAGTCCATGTGGGGGAGAATTCATAGTTTGGCTTTTCCTGGGGTAATAACTCCATCTTGACATTTTGTGACCTTCTGGAGTCTTGACCTCATTAGTGTAGTCAGTGATGTTATCATTAAATAGTAATGATGTTAATGAAGGTAAAGCTGTTTGCAAATCAGATAGTTGAATGTTTAAAACTATAATGCTTCATAACAAAATTCTGTTTGATCACCAACATGAGTGCTTTCCTGTCTACCATATCTGGAGGCATCCTCTTGTAAATTCCTTTACAGCTAAGCACTGTTGCATTCCACCTCTGAGCTACACCCCCAGCCCTATTTTTTATTCTTTATTTTGAAACAGGGTCTCAATAAATTGCAGAGAGCCTAAGTAGCTGAGACTGGCTGCGAACCCACGATGCTCCTGTCTCAGCCTCCCAAGTATTGGGATTACAAGCATGAGCCGCCATGCCCAGCTGAGTTCTTTCTTTATAAAAAATCCAGCTTCTTGGTCTAGCTTAACATCAAGGAGTGATGATGAGATAGTAAGGAGGACTTCTTGGGCTAGAAGCAGTTTTTAAGAAATGTGCGCGTGCCCAGCTTGTCATCGATTTCCTGCAGCTGCCTCTGTAGAATCATGTTAACAGAACTCCTGTCTATGAAAATACACCGAGATACTCAGCAGTAATGAAGCCAGGCTTCACTGCAAATGAGACCACATAAACTATGGTATTGATGCCTCCTATAATGTGCTTTCATCTAAGCCTTTATGAGGCACTTAAGTCTAATTATTTTAATCTTTTCTTTATGTTGATGAAAAGGGCCAGCATGGTTGTTTCCATCAGCCACGCTAAGGCTCCTGAAACACAGGCAGGTGAAGGCTCCAGATGGTGGCAGGTTTTGGACCTTAGCCACTCAGCAGACGTAATTAAACATGTCTGCAGTCCTCTCATTTAGCAATACTAAAACAGACATTTTCTTTGTTTATGGGATTGGACTGTTATTAGTATGAAGTGAGGGACTTAAAGTCCACCAGTCAGGTGCTATTGCTTAGCTACTTCGTTTGACATTGTGTCAGGAACTCTGCTTTGAAAGGTTTATATGGAGAGCAGTTTCCTCAAAACTTTGGGAATTTCTTTTCTTTTTGGTGGGAGGCAGGTATACTGAGCCTCACGCTGTATCCCCAGCCCTTGGGAATTACCATGGTGGTCGTGTATACTTTATAGGTCCTGTTTGCCCAGTTCTTGTTTTTAATTCTTGAGCTTAATAAAGTTAGAGCATAGAGAGTCAAGACTTGGTGTGAAAGTGAATTGGGATACTGAGGCAAAATGTATTGATTGGCAGGTGAAAATGGACCTTGCTCCTGGCAGCTATTGCAGCTTCTGTTGGAGGTTGAGTTAGTTATTTCATTGCTGTAGACTTTGATTGCTTGCCAAAAGTACCTTTGGGATGGAAAGCCACATACCACTAGGAAGTGATTTGATATCTTGAGAAGAGAGTTATGGCATGTCTGAGGAATGAAAGGTAGCTGTGATGAGCAAGTTCCCCTAGTGGTAGTAATTGCCTCATTGTCAATAAACTCTCCGTTTTCACTTTTAATGATGATTTGAGGAGCAGGTAAACATTATTTAACAGTATTTATGGGCCAGGTATGGCGATGCATGCCTATAATCCCAGTACTTGGGAGGCTGAGACAGAAGGATCTTGGGTTCAAGGTCAATCTCAGCAACTTGGTGAGACCCTGTTTCAAAATAATATAGGATAGGCTGGGGGTGTAGCTTAGAGGTAGAATGTACTAGGTTCAATCTCCAGTGCTAAATAAATAAAAAATGAATGTATTTGTGATGGATTAGTCTCATGCATGGTTACTGTTTTCATTGACACTTTAGAGCTGACCTCACCTTGTAGTGGGTGAATGATACTATAGCATAAGTTCACTAACTCATCTTGCTTGCTGTACTCTTCATTGAGAAACTTATTATTTTAGCCAGAAAAAGAAAGTCACTTTTCTTTTGTGTCTCTTTCCTCCTAGTCCCTTTCCCTGTCATATGACCCTTAAGAACGGCTCTGTTTCTGTAAAGCAGGCTCGAGGAACATATCACAAGGTGGCGACTACAGGAAAACTTCAGTTATGATGTTGTAAAAGGTGATTGTAACACAATTAATTGCTTGCAAATGAGTTGGCATATGTTGGACCCCATTTTTCCAGTCATATAATTGAAAGGATACTATGTCCTGAGGGGGTCTTTATGCAGTTAATATGACACTGATGCTAAAGTAAGGTCCATGACTGTTGTGACTACCTCTGAGGTGGCTGTCTCACAGTGCAGCTGGTAGTGGTTGCAAAATTCCACTTAGTTGGTATTCAGACCTACTTCTCTGGTTAGAGATTCTGTGAATTCCATAACTTAGAAACCAGCCACACAGATGCATGTGTGCTCACAAACATCAGATCAGCTCTCACATATACACATAGAGCAGATGTGTACCAAGGACTTGGGATGGCAGTGGATCCTTGAACTCTTTAAAAGGAAAAATTAGCTGGCTATACTGGTACACACTGTAATCCCAGTACTTGGGAGGCTGACACAGGAGGACTGTAGGTTCAAGGCCAGCCTCAGCAACTTAGTGAAACCCTGTTTCAAAATCAAAAATAAAAAAAGGCTGGGGTTGTAGCTTAGAGGTAGAATGCCCCCAGGTTTGATCTCTACTACCAATTAAAAAAAAAAAAAAAGAAAAATTAGCACAAGATTAAAGACATCAGATGAGTTCTGTTTCCAAGCAATCTGTTACCTCATAATTTTGCATGTTAGTAGCTTATAGAGTCAGCAAGATTTGTTGCTTGTGCTATAAAATCTCATCTTCTGGCTGTGGAAGATGATTTTATGGTGGTTGAAGATATCTTAGTTTGCTATTTCGTAGCACAGGTCATGCTTTAAGAGCAGAAAAAAATAAGGTAATTTAAATCTGTTTTGAGACACATGGAAAGGAAGCTATTTCATAACTCTGAGTCACGTGAAACTTGGCAGGCCCCAAACCCATTAGCGGCCACCGTCACATGATTGATCGCCAGTTGGGGACCCACAGTTAGCTTATTGCAGAAGCACATCTGGCATAATTGATGTTGTCATCCAGTGTTAAACTATCTACCCTGTCCTGCCAACTTCCTTCCAATAACAAAAGTTTCTTGTCTTGCATTTATGAAAGTTTGTATGGCTATAGGTGGACAGAGTTAGAACATCTTATACAAAACCATTTCAACGTCTTGATTTTAATAGAACATTAGGAAAATTGGAGGTTCCATCACTTCCCTACCCTTCCCCATATCTGGGAAACTTGTGGGTTTCTTTTTACCAAATTCATTTACAGGAAGAGAGAAAGATTGACCTAAGTCATTATCTTGTGCCTTCAGCCTGAAAGAAATTCAGGGATAGACAGACTGCCCAAGCTTGAATAGTGACTCAAGAATATAAAATAATAAGATTTTTAAGTGTTGTTTTTCACGGAAAGTAGTGGGTTGTTTCCCAAGGGGTTTCCAGTAAGGAGGCATTTCGCTAAGAAGGGGAGGAAGGGAGGTGAAAATGTGGGCAGGACAGTAGGCCCTTACTTTCTTTTGTGCTACAGATACTGAAAGATTAGGACTTAACTCCTCTATAGGGGAAAACATGGCACATGGCATGGGGCATTTTGATTTCAGAGCCTTTTAAATTTTACATATCTTATGTAAAGATGAAATTTCTTCATTTTAATTAAGGGTTATTTAGAACTTATTTTGTCAAAGGTGCTTTCCTTTGTGTCTTCTAAAACTTTGAAAGTTTTAATTTTTTCTTAATGAAAAAATTTTTTGAGTTTAAGTAATTTATTTAAATAATTTGAATTTTAAACTAAAGTTAGATTTATTATAAATTATATAATCAAAAATTACAATCGACATTATCAACTTACATTATAAATATATTATGAATAATTGATTAATTTATTTTTTTCCTTAATGTTTTTTATCATATTTGAAATCCTGGGCTCTATGAATAAAGTAGTCCCCAGTATTTCTTTATGCTGATAATTTGCAGATTTGACTGTCCAGAACTTTAATTGATGTGAACTAGGGAGACCATCTAATTTCCTGTTCCAGCAAGTGCAGAGACCTTACAGACAGCATTTTGACATGTGGTTATCAGCCTGTACTGGAGTCATAGTGGTCCAGGAGTTCTGCTTCTTCCCCTAATTGCCAGTTTGGCTTGAGATATCTTTATTTTTATGATTAATGAAATGAAAGATCCAGACCAGGTGGTCACTATGGTTTCCTTTAGCTCTTAATCTCTGTGAATATCCACTGACAAAGAACCATCTTCTGAGAAGTTTTGGACACCTTTTATTATTTTACTGAGCTCAAATTGGCATGTTCAGAGATCAGAGATAGCTTTCTAAAGCACATAATTTTGACTGAGACACACACTGAAAAATCCATTTTACATTATAGCCCAGTAAACGTAAATATTTATATACATATAAGTTAATCAGAATTTTCACCAACCAATACTTGCCTTTTTTCTTTGACACACAATTCTATATCCTATTCTCTTTTACTAAAATGAATGCCAATTAGTGACCCACTAAATTGATTCTGTGACCCAAGAATGGGTCTTGACCTATAGTTCAAAAGACACTATGCCACTGTAGCCTAGAACACACTTTGCTTCTTTCACATGGCAGTCCCGCAAACTCTTCTGCAGGTTGTGGTCCCTGATTTCAAGACTTTTCCTTGTAATATTGGATATTTTGATTCAGCATCATCCTGGTCAGGTTTCCTTAGAGACTTGTTTGTAACCCTCTTAAAATATGGTAACCAGGAGAAACGAAGTCTCAAGAGAAAATTTAACTAGGTCATTCTACCTCTCCTACTAACGACTATGTGTTGCCTATTTGTTCTTCAAATATTTCTCCTTCACGCATTTACTGAACACTACTAATGTGTTAGGACTATTTGTGGTGCTTGGGAATACTGCAGCGAGCAAAATAAAAGTCTCTGCTTTCACTAGTGCACTACTTAGAGAATTTCGTTCACCACTAGGAGCATGACCACATATCCCACCCAGGCCTTCAGTTTGCTCACTCGCAGACTTCCCTGGGTAGTGCTCTGTTGCACGTGGTCTTTTATGGCTCTGTGTAATTGTATGCTTGTTAGGCATTTATTCTCCAAATTGTGAGCTCTTTCTGCCTTTCCACTTGATTGCACATCTTGGCAAAGATGAATGTCAGTTTCTAGGGAAAGAACATTCATATTGTTTCCTTTATTATTTTTAATTTGTTGAACAAGTTTAGTTGAAATTAGAGAATTAAAAAAGTTATCAAAGTAGAAAAGTACTAAAATATTTTTTTCTGTGGATCAGAATGGTTAAGGGAAGTTTGAAAGTTTCCATTACATGGGATGAATGGATGTGAATTCTACTCACAAGGGCATCAAGAGAGGTCTTGATATCTTTGGGAATAGGAAGTATACTTTTAAAATAACATAACTTTTCCTGGTGTGACTTTGTCATAGGGAGATTTGAGACAATATTGCAGTTTTAGAGGGTGAATTACTTTTTAAATGTCCTTTGTATGTGAAGGAATTTATTTGTTGAAGAGATTTGAGTGAACAAAGTAAAAAAAAAAAAAAAAAAAAGATATAACCCCTATCTTTAAAGCTTGCATTTCAGTTAGAAAACAAAATATACATACATAAAATTATATAAACTAGCAATCAAGTCACATAAATACAACTTGAATATGACTATACATTAGAATTAATCAAGAGCTGGGCGTGGTGGCCTAATGCTTGTAATCCCAGCATTTGGGAGGCTGAGATCAGAGGATCTGGGTTTGCAGCCAGCCTCAGCTACCTAGTGAGGCACTCCACAACTTAGTGAGACTCGGTTTCAAAATAAAGAATAAAAAATAGGGTTGAGGGTATAGCTTGGAGGTAGAATGCCCCTAAATTCAATCCCTAGTACCGCCAAAAAAAAAAAAAAAAAAAAAAAAAATGAAGAAAGAATAACTGGAAGTTGAGTGTGTGGTGTGTGGTGCATGTGTGCAATCCTAATACTTAGAAGGCTGAGATAGGAAGATTGCAGACTGGCGGTTAACACACTATAACTTAGTACAACCCTGTTTCAAAATAAAAACATGAAATTGGACTGGTGGTGTAGCTCAGAGGTAGAATGATCCTGGGTTTAATTCCCAGTAACACACACACACACACACACACACACACACACACACACACACACAACTGGAGATCTCACATTTGAAGTAGATAGGAATGGATTGGTAAAAGAAGACTATGTCTGCTATAAATTGAATGTAATTTAAGAAATCTGAAGTATTTAAAAATCTGTGCACAGATGAAATTGCAAGTTTTTTTTTTACTGCTTAAAAGTAGTCTGAAATTTTCTATTGTTTGAAAAATTAGCAAATGAGGAATTTGTCATAGAAGATGTAAATAATTTCTGACATGAGAAACTAATGCTTAGATAATGGAAGGGTCTAGGAAGCCTTCCTTGTGTCACTGTTCTGGGAGAACAGGTTTGCATGGATCTAGGGGTGTGAAAATCATTGTGGAGAGGTGTTTCCACACAGACTTCTTCCTTTACTTTAATTCTGAACAATATAAATATCAGTGAAATCTTTCTAGTCCAAGGTAACAGATGGCAATTTATGTTGGACTTATAAACAGAGCCCCAGAGCATTACTACACTTAATTGATGGATGCTCTCTCCTTTCCTTGAACAAAGATTTTGGCCTCCGGTATGGTTGTCTGAGAGAAAATTAATGAATTATTTTCTGTGATCTCATGTAGAAAGGCTCTTGCTATAGAAATATTTGCCCCCCGCCCCCACCCCACTCCCAAAGACAAAAACTTGAATACTTTCAAGTTGCCTAGTAATTTTGGGCAAGTGTTATTAAATCCACCTAAAAAAAATTTGTAATTTTAGCTTCAAAATAGAATGATGCCTCAAAACCAAAAATAGTAACCAAAATAAAATATACTGAAAAACAGAAAATGTCCAATTATATGATTTCAGGTAAATGTATAAGTTGAGGCCACACACACATACATACACATACACATATTTTTTTGGTACTGGGGATTGAAACCAGAGCGCTCTACCTCCTAGCTATACCTCCCAGTCTTTTTAATTATTTTTTGTTTGAATTGAACTCAGGGGCATTCTGCCTCTGCACTCTATCCCCAGCCCCATTTTTTTTTTTTGTTTTTTTTGAAACAGGGTCTCATCTCATTAAATTTCTGAGGGTCCAGCTAAGTTTCTGGGACAGACCTCAAATCTTCTATCTTCTTGTCTCAGCCTCCCAAGTACTGGGATTATGGGAGTGTGCCACCATGTCTGGTTTGGCGTTCTTTTTTTTTAAAGTAATGGAAATTGAACCTAGGAGCATTCTACCTCCAAGCTATATCCCCAGCCCTTTTTATATTTTGTTTTGAAATGGTCTTGCTGGGTTGCTGAGAGTCTTGCTATGTTGCTGAGGCTGTTCTCCTGTCTCAGCCTCCCAAGTGCTGGGATTATAGGCATGTGCCACCACACCTAGCAGAGCTCATAATTTAAACTTTTTTTCCCCATAACTTTTTCTTAAATAACTTGTTGCTTTTCAAGTTGAGAGGACACTTTGCACTCATTCAAAAGCAGCTTTTTGATGGAAGAAAAAAAAGCAACAAAAAAAGCAAACAAAACATCGAAATTTGAACTACAACTAAAGAGACCCCAGAAAGCTGACCAGGGAGAGCAAAGGTGCACTCATTCTCAACATGCACCCTCCCCTCCATTTGAAGTATGTGGCTATAGCTGTTTTGTAATATACTCCTGTCAATGGAATCTGGAGGTTGGGAGGGCGATTGTAGAGATCCAAGGGTGGAATGTAGATTTCTGCATCTGATAAGGCTGGAGGAGTCGCCCAGTGTGAGCAGAATTATTCCTTTTTGTTCATTTGGAAGTGGTTAAGTTTCAGCTGAGGGAAAAACCTACCTTGTCTGTTCATCCTAGCATCTTTGAAATGAGCTGTCTGGTGGAGGCAAAAATATGTAGAAATGATTAGGTCACTGTAGGTGGAAAAAATGGCCTTGGCAGAGGGCAATTTGCACTCAATACTTTTGGATTTCTGATAGCTCTTTGCCTGCTGCCACCAGGCAGCTTTCTTGTGCTCACTGGATTGAGGGGAATTCCTGAAATGAGGTAGGCAATTGAGATAAGAGTTTTGGAAGTTCCTGCCCAAGGCAGCCTTCTAAAGGAAGTTCTCCTGGTGATGACACTCACATGATTGTCATGGGAATGTATTTACTCCACTGCTGACATTTTGATGCAGGTGATAAAAAAACCTACTGACTCTTTTTGTTGTTGTTGATCTCTGATATAGGCTGTAACTCATTCACACCTTGTAGAAATTAAGTGTGTTGTAGAGCTTTGGTAGACATTGATCTGTGTTGGTTGACTCAATTTGTATCTTTTTTTTTTTTTTTTTTTTTGCGGTACTGGGGATGGAACTCAGCGGCATTCTACCTCCGAGCTATACCCCCAGCCCTATTTTTTATTCTTTATTTTGAAACCGGGTCTCACTAAGTTGCAGAGTGCCTCACTAGGTAGCTGAGGCTGGCCGCGAACCTGGATCCTCCGGTCTCAGCCTCCCGAATGCTGGGATTACAAGCGTGTGCCACCACGCCCGGCTTCAATTTGTATCTTGCTTTAGGCTTATAAATATGTAGATGGTCATCTCCCCAGAATTTGGAAAGCACGATGTTCAAAATAGGAATTCATAGATTCATGTAAGTACTATACAAGTCATGCTGTTAAACACCACAGTGAGACCCGGAGACAAGTTCTCAGTATCCTCTGTGTTGTGCTGATTGGAGGAAAGGAATAAATCTGTATTGAGTTGCAAGAGCAACTGGTGCCTGTTAGATCCAAACAGGCCTCTGCCTTACTCCCAAAGCTGGGATGCCTAGGGTGGGGTCCTGGTTTGGGAGTTGCACTCCATCTGCTCCTGTTTGTTTAATAGGAAGAAAGAGCAGGAAGAACAAGCTGGCAAGTGAATAGGCAGATGTGAACACAGAACACTAAAGACAATTGGAAAGCAGCGTGGCGTTTGGGGAGTGTTTTTTTTTTACCAGCAAGGTAGCAGTGTCTTGGGATTATTCTCCTGTTGCTCGTTGTTGGGGGTCTTACTTAAGCACTCAGTTCTTCACACTCTGTGCTTTGTGGAGATGCTAAATAATTCCTAGAGAGTCATAATCAGGGAAAGTGTTTAAGATGATGAAATCTAATTTCTAATGAAGACAGGATCCGGAGCAGTTTCTAAAGCAAGGTGCTGGGTGTGGAGAGGGAGTAAGGCTGATTTCTGCTACGTGCTCCTCCTCAGTTTGCGAGTCTCTGCTTGTCATGGGAGAAGTATTCCTGGAAGTAAAAAGCATGGAAGCAGAAAATATGTTTCTTTAAAAAAAGGCTGCCGGCCTGGCAGCCTCGGTAACTGAAATCCGTCTTCATGGCTGTGCAGAATCTCAAATGCTTGCTTTCAAGTCTGCAACAACTAATGTGGTCCTAAAACAAAATAATGGCTTTAAAATAATAGAGAGCAGAGAAAGATTGATTAAATAGACCAGTTATTATTATTTTTTAAAAGTGAACTAGAAGTTTAAGTCAAGAAAACAGTGGAAAAACTGAAAACAAAAGAAAGGTTTATTTCCTAAAATGTTTGTAATTCATTCTCAGGCCTGCTTGCTAATAACATTCATTTACTTGAGGAATTATGTAAAACACTGCCCATTTTCACTAATCACCTTGCATTCAGGACTTTGGAGAGACACTGGCTATTTTGTGAATTGACTCTTGAAATTTGGTGTAGTTCAGCTATTACCATACTTTGGGAATTTCTCCCCTTCCAGGTCGAAGGCATCCTTTCTGATTTTAGAATTTTTGGTAGTACCTTTGAAGGGATGGAACTAGTCCACCTAGAGTTTCACTCTGGCATGAAGCCAAAAGGCCCAGGTTTGCTTGGAATTTGATGGTGGGACACTGAGAAGCCTGTCAGGGTTCAAAGTAGATGTTGACTTAGTAAAAACCAAGCCCCAGAGAGAGCATAGACTGAGACTCTCCTGTTTGTATTTATTGGAGCACCTCATCTGTTACACATAAAACCTTTGTGTAGTTTAGATTCCCTGAATCTTGCTGTTGGATTCTTCAAAAGACCTAATTCATTTTCCTGATCACTCAGGAATTTTTTCAGATCAGTGATGATTTCAGCTACCCAAGTTGTTTCCCAGGGTTTGGAAATAATTAATGCTCTTTGGAAGATTGGTTAACTGGCCACCAGAGTGTCATTTTAGTTTGAGGTTTTAGCTTAAAAATTGACCTATGATTGCAATTTGTGATTTATTGTCTGTTTTCCCTAAGATTTACCTGTCCTGTAGGCTTTTTTATTCTTGTAGGAATTAAAAATTTAGGATTAGTTCAAAAGCATGGATTGTTACTAGTGGTTTTCAGTTAGGCAAAGTAAGAATTAGATTCCCCTCATTTAGTAACCATAGAAATTTGCTTCTGCTTTAAGTCATCTATCTAATCATTACTGTTTTCTCCATTAATCAGAAATGTGGCCCTAGTTTGTGTGTTTTGTTTTGTTTTTTTTTCTGTTTCATGAACTCTCTGATCTCTGTTCTCTCTGTTTTTTCTTGACATTGCACAAAAATTGACACAGGTCTGGAGTTTTGAAGTTGGGAGAGTTATGCTGAAATGCCAGTTTTTCTGTATTTGGGCTCTGTATTTGTAAAGGGACTCTATTTTGAGTTTTTTTCATGTCATCGTTGTTGATGCTGAGGATTAAATCCAGGGCCTTGCATGCTAAGTGTGTGCTTCTACCTTGAGCTATACCCCCAGTGCCTCTATTTTGAGTTTTACATTTTGTAGGTTAAAATCCTAAGGTTTCACTGGGCCTGGTGGTATACACCTGTAATCCTGCTACACAGGAGCCTGAGGTAGGAGAATTGGAGAATCCAGGCCAGTTTGGGCAACTTAGCCAGACCCTGTCTCAAAATAAAAAAAATAAAAGGGGTTGGGGCTGTAGCTCAGAGGTATTACTGCAAACAAAACAAAATAAAATAAAGCAAAGCAAAACAAAATAAAACCCAAACAAACATAACAAGATCTTATTCTCTACAGACGTTTTAAAGTCAAGTGTTGACTTTATATAGAAGTTGTTTTCTTTCTCCTCAAGTCTGTAGTATACTGAACGTAGTTTTCAGTGTCCAAAACAAAATGGTGGACAGTATTGTAGCTCGGAAGGCTGAGTGGCTGTCTTGGTAAGGGTAGTAATAGGTGACAGATTTTGTATTCATACCTGTTTCCTATTTGTCATTAGTCACGCCTTTGGTCAGTTATTCCTCAGAGCAATTAGATTAGCGCGTTAAGCTTTTAGGTTTAGGAAATGTGCTTTAAAGTGTAAGGTACTTAATGCTTACCTAATTGACTGGAAAAGCTTTTATTCTTCTTAAGGAAATCATTTCCTCTTGTTTCATATTATCCAGTATGGTGGCTGAGTGAAATTAATTGTTAACTCAAAACACATTTATTGCCGGTACATGTGAATATTCCCAGAATACTTTTGATGTTTTGATAATACTTCACTGTGTATTCGGTTCACAGTTATATGTGATGGGTTGTGGTGCAAGGCAGGGGAACCTGTTACATTCATAATAGTGCAACAACAAGAGTCTTATCGTTGACTGAGAGTGCAGGAGGTAGGGTTTTGACTTGTGAGGTCTTTTATGTCTGGGAATTCTTTTCTGTACCAGTTTTGTAAATTAATATGGAAGTTTGAACAATATACATATTTTCTTTTGTAAACATTTTTCCTGCATCAAAAATAGCTTGAATAAACTCAGCTTTATTTCTTTCTACCCTAGTCACTCACTTTGTATGGATAAATAGTATTCCTTGTTATTTACAAGGCTGATGTAACAACACAGCTGTTGAATGCTTAGCATTTCTGCTTCTGGTGAAATGCTATTTGTGCAGATTTATCTAATCCAGATGTGTGACCAGCAAGCTACATTTCTAATTATAAGGACAGCCAAATTCCATTATGGGCACATCATGGGATTATAGGGCCAGGAGGCATCCTGAGAGGACATTAGTTTATTCTCCAGCCTTTCAACAGGACCACACTTCATAAAGCATTCCAGCACTGAAGGAAGCAGCAAAGAGTGTTCCACCCATGTATAGGCTGAATGTAGAATCATCAGAATTGTAACTGGAAAAGAAATGAGTCCCTCTGGTCTGGCCCTCTTGCTTGTGGATAAACAGATTCAGGCCCAGAAAAATGTGACTTTCTCTGAACTTTGAGGACTCTTTGCCTAGGACTTCCTGTTCTTTCTTCTGGGTGTTCTCTGCTAAGGGAGAGAGGGCAGGAGACTTGGTTGGAAATGCCAGTCTCATATCCAGGACATTGATGTCCAGTTACTCATTTAGAAGCAAAGTGATGAATTAGTGATAGTTGCCTCCCATTGAGGTTTATTAACTCTTTCTGAAACTTAATACAAGTAATATTTGATTTTATTATAGTATATGTATATATATGTTGATGTGCTTTAGTGATAAAATACAGAAGAAATTAGGCATGTGGTTAAACTGGAGGATTTGCAAATGTTGTATATGAGCTTATCAAGGCTAGTCAAACGTGTGATCCTTTAACTTGATGTTTTCGAGTCTGGGTTTTAGTTTTTCTTTATAAGTGAATGTGGAGCCTGTGTGTGTGTGTGTGTGTGTGTGTGTGTGTGTGTGTGTGTGTGTGTGGTGCTGGAGACCAGCACCCAGGGGGCATTCTACCTTCAAGCCATACCCCCAGTTTAATTAAAACAAACAAACAAACAAACAAACAAAACCCAGGGTCTCAAACCAGGCGTGATGGCCTATGCTTGTAATCCCCAGTACGTGGGAGGCTGAGACTAGAGGATCCAGGTTTGTGGCCAGCTTCAGCTACTTAGTGAGGCCCTCCACAACCTACTGAAACCCTTTCAAAATAAAGAATAAAAAATAGGACTCGGGTGTAGCTGGGAGGTAGAATGACTCTGGGTTCAATTCCCAGTACTGCAAAAACAAAAACAAAACCAAAAACAAAACAAAAAAACCCCCAGGGTCTCATTAAGTTGCTGAGAGCCTTTCTAAGTTGTTGAGGCTTAAGTCCTCCTATCTCCCAAATACTGGGATTATAGGCATGCACCATCATACCTATCTCCTGATACTGTTAAAGGAGAGCTGGCAGAAGACAAGGAATTCCTTCACCACAGAGGACTTTATTACTCCTGGTGTACCAAGTAGCATAAACATCTGCATATTTATAATGGTTTGTCCTTGCCCTGGTCCCAAAGGGTGCTACAGAGCGTCCAATTGGAGTTCTACACACAGAGACAGAAAGACATCAGGTAGTTGTTAGGAAGAAAATTCATAATAGAAAATGTTAAATACTGGATAATCAGAATGAAAACGGGAGAAATATATGAGGAACCGAATTTGATTTCTTGTGTAAATTAGCATTACCATGACTTTAGGAAGCAGATCATATTAAAAATTAATACTTAACATAAACACCAAGAATTACAAAGCTTGTTTCTGTGTTGCTAAATCCACATATCTTTTTGTGAAGTAAAAGTTTTATAACTAGCTAGACCCAGGTGTTGGGTTAGCTCTGTTTTATAACTGCATTGTGATTTTTAAAAAAATTTAAAATTTTTTTGTAAAGAAAATTATTTTCAGCCAGGTGCAATGGCACACACCTGTAATCCCAGCAACTCAGGAGACTGAAGTAGGAGGTTCACAAGTTTCAGGCCAGCCTGGGCAACTTAGTGAGACCCTGTTTCAAAATAGAATATAAAAAGGGGCTGGGGATGTAGCTCCATAGTAGAGCTCCCCGATATCTTCCCCCCCCAAAAAAACCCTCAAAACTATCAAAACCAAAATAAAAATTCAGACTGTAGAGAGGCAGAAAAAGATAAAAGCCTCTCCCTTGCCACTACACTCTCCCCGCAGAGTTCAGAGGCTACGAATTCCTCAGTTCCCTGGCCTTGGGTCAGTCACCATCAGATTGGAGAGGAACTGTCAGTGTTTCAATGGCTGTTGCTTCTGAAGGACCAGGATCTGGTGAAGTGCTTGGGACATTTAGGAAGAGTGCTGAATACCTGTAAAGACTTATGAATCAGTATTATAATTATACTACTAAAGTAGTGGTATTATAATATTATGTTTACTTTTCTCAAGTGTTAGTTGGTGGTTTTCTTATCAATTGTGGGTGTTAAGTAGGTCAGGCAACAGTAAACTATTATGGAAGGAAACTGAGGCATCAACATATTAATGTGCTCAGCTATGTGTTTATTAGCTATGGTAAACTTTTTTTTTTTCTTTTTTATGTTTCTGGGGATTGAACCGAGGGGCATTCTACCTCCGAGCTATACCCCTAGCCCTATTTTTTATTCTTAACTTTCAAACAGGGTCTCAGTAAGTTGCGGTGGGCCTCACCTTAAGTAGCTGAGGCTGGCCTCGAACCCATATCCTCCTGTCTAAGCCTCCCAAGTACTGGGATTACACCCGGCAGCTTCTTATCTTTTTAGAAAATATTTCGGCCTAAATAAAACTCGTTAAGAGAATAATACTATATAATAGAGTACTCCTGATTTCAAGTATCCTGCTTTTTCAAAATCATATCACTTTCTTGCATACTATATAATTTACTCAGTTATTAAGTTCATTTTTTATTTCCTCTTCCTAACTCCATAAGAACAGAGGTTTGAGGTCTTCTTTTGATGTTTAGCACCTATCCCAACATAGGTACTGCATACCGAATCCAGTGATGAAGAGAATCAACATGTAGTATGTACAAAGAGACAGACCCAGCCCCTTGGATCATGTTTCCAGCTTTGGGAGGGTGTCTGGACATTGCCTTGCCTGAATCTATGAGATTGGATTTATAAACTGCGACAGTTGCTCTGTAGTTTGCCGCAGTCCCCACCATTCTCTGTTAACTCCTTTATAATGAGGCAAGGGCCAGTTTTTTTCTTTTGCCTATATATAGTTTAATTGAAAAATTTATTATGACGAACTACTACTTTATAGCGGGGGGAGAGGAGGTAGACCTCTTCAGTCTTGGCATTATCTTCTTGGCCCTGGTGGGTTTCTGAACATCGCAGCCCCTTGATTGTGCCATATCTCAGGTAACTGAAACCTTTGCCTGTTTTAGGGTTAGACTTTTCTAAGAGCATAATTAGGATTGTTGATGATATGCAAAGGAAGGTAGCCACTCAAAGCAGCTGACCTCAGTGCTTATGGAAGTGGGAGCAGGGAATTTGAGTCTGAGGGAAAAGTACTTCCTTTGTTGAAATATTGATGCATAATGAAGTCAGATGTTAAAAGTGCATGGCTGAGTTGCTAGGTGCTCTGGTACAGCATTAGAAAGGCCCTAAAGGTATATATTCTCGATTGTAGGGAGACGTTTCCTCTGTATTTGTAATGGTAGTAAAAAGTGCAAAAGATTTAGAAAGCATTTTATTGCTTGGGAAAAGTGATACTTTATCCAGAAAAAAACAAATGTTTAGATTTGTTGTTGCCTTAAAAAATGAGTGCTGGGTCCCTTTCAATATAAAGAAAAAATGGTATGTGATTCCTATGGTAAATTGTGATAACTAGGCAATTTCAAACCATGCTTAATGTGGGAATGTATCTTCTATTTTGATAGTATATGGATGAGTAAGATTATACAATCAGTTCTTTAGACCCACAAATTGCTTATTTGATTATGAGATTAACCAGTAGATCCAATTTTATTGGATTCTACCTAAAAATTGGGCCAAGATCTTAACTTTGAAAGAATTTCATTAAGTGAAATGCTAATAACATTTTATATTATTATATGATCTCTATAAAACTGGGATTTTGTATAATTTCATTAGGAGAATTGAAAGGATTAAACTGTTACATTTTCTGGTGAGCATTAGCTCTTGAGGAAAGTTTATATGTTTAACAAAATTCAATCCTGGAGAGGTCCTCAGTGCATATTAGTTCTTTTAAGTCTGGGATTAAAGAACCTCCAACTTTCCATCTAGTTTCTCAAATGCACGTGATAGTAGAATTCATTTTTCACTTAGGATATATTAGCATGTAACAGAATATTTCTACCATGGTTCATACTTTGGAAATTCTCACTTGGATGTATTCAGAAAAAACAAAACAAAACAAAACAACAAACAAACAAACAAAAAACCCAAAGATACTACAAATAGTGTGTTCTTGTCTCCATATTGGCTTATTTCTTTCCTCACTTTTACCTGGGTTTATAGTTACATTTCTTCCAGATTACTCCAAGGGTCTAAGTTAGTGACATGATTAAAACAGCATAGAATACAGATCGAATGGAGAGGATAACAGTGTCATTTTTGTTGTTGAGAAAATAATATATCCATGTGAAATGAAATCTGATTTCCTATTCTTAGGCAATCAACTTGTGGTTGAGGTACTCACCTTACCATGCCTCTCTTATAAACAGCCATCTTAGTTGCTATATCTCTTCCGCTGATTTCTTTGGAGATTTGCTGTCATTCACATAGCTAGTACTTATTTCCTCTCTGAGCCTTAGTACTTGCCTGGTTTGGGATTTTGCACAGAGAAGCTGAGGTAATGGGTAAAGATAAAGGGGTAGCATTTTGGAATTTGCTAAGAATGACTGTATATGAGTATGGGTGTTGCAAAGAACCTATAACTTGCTTAGGTGGAAAATATAAAGTTTATAAACTTAAGTGGGAAATATATCCAGAGATTTGAAGTGATTGGAGGAACAAGAGACTCCCCCTTGCTACTAAACAGTGGTGATATCTGAAAAATAGGGGGTGGAGTAGATTATCTTAAAGCTGCTGCTGATTTAAAAAACAAAACAAATTTTTTTCATTGTAAATTTTAGCTACTGAGGTGTGTGAGATTATAGATGTATAGAACATGCTAGAAACGAACACACATCTTCATGGTGGAATAGTTAATGCTGATATAAAAATATGATTTGGAATCTTTGATATTTGCCAGGGGCTATAAGAATTAAATGGCTTTCTATTTTGGATCTTGTATCACAAGAAGAAGATGGCGGCTGCAGGAGAATTTGAGATCTCTAGCCCTGGATCTCAAAAGTGATAAGAGATCTCAAAGTGATAAGAGATCTGCAGCAGGACGGCAATCTATGTTTGCAAGAGGCATTAGCATAGTATGCACCTCTATGGATCTTCATGCTTATACCATTCATCACCTTTTTTTTTTTTTTCAAAGTAATGAGAAGCTTAGAACCAGGAAATTGCTTGCTACATCTTGTTCCTGGAAAAGCTGGCAGCCTACACCTGCTTATCATTCAAGGTGTGACTGGCGTGAGTGTTGTATGGTGATTGTAATTTTCATTTAGAGCTAGGTAGCTACACAAAGTGCTTTCTAGGGAAAGTATCTTCTAATTCATTCTTTACTTGTAAGTCTCATCCCAAATGAACAAATAATCCAAATTAGGATCACAGAATTTTATATTAGAAGGGAATTTGCAGATAGTCTAATCCAAATGCCTCATGTTGCAGATAAACATAGGCTCTGAGAAACTTAAGTCACACAGTGGCATATGTGGCAGAATTTAAATTAAACACAAACCTCTGGATTGCCACCAAGGTCCTCTTTCCTCTGTATCAGGTGGATTTCAGACAACATGTCCAGTGATAGAATTCCTTGTGAAATATTTTTTAAATTGAAATAAAATTTACATTCCTCAAATTATCAAGACTATATCCTCATAAGTATACTTGAGATGTAATCAATTATTTAAAAAACACTTTTTTTTGTTTTTGTTTTTTTTGCTGGTGATTGAATCCAGGGCCTTGTGCAAGCTAGATAAGCACTCTACCATTGAGCCACATTCCCAACCCTTAAAAGTCACTTTTTAAATGAATTCTACAAAAAGTGGCTATCACTGACATATGATTTCATTATTTGCGTTGATAATACTCTCCTATGAAATGTGTGATGCTTTAAATGATTAGCTTATATAGAAGGTATAAACAAGTGTATTTTTATCCACTTTTTCAACGGCAGTACTTTAGTATTTATAGATAATGGCCAAATAATAGTCAAGATTTTGTTTAAAGTGACAGGGAAGTTAGCTTCCCTATTTAAAAGATTTTTTAAATTGGTACATTGGAATTATATTTAATAGGATTTGTTGTTATATATTTGTATACACACAACACAGTGTGGTCAATTTCATTCTCTGAAAATGAGCTTTCTTATGGGACATAACAGTCATTCAGATAGAACTGAGTTGCTGAGGTGTTGAATTTCACAGAATTAAGAGCAACTCATATAGTTTGCAAAGTAAAAATTAGTTCAGAATAAGTATTATTTTACTAATTTTGGCTACCGAATTAAATATTTGAATCAACAACATACAAAGACATCCTTTAGAATGTCTTTTATAAAGTACAATGTAAGATTAGGGGCAAGATGTTTTACCACAGGATTTTCTTAAGCCCTGGACAAATTTGGTCAGAATTCATGAGGGATGAGGAAATTTCCTCAGTGAACCCTGCGGACAGGATGCAGTGCGGCAAGCTGTCTGCGGGGCTTGGAGGTCTCCCTGGGACAGTCAGCACTGACTCATTGATTGAATATCAGATTTATTATCTCAGTAGTATGAAAATTTCAAATAATAATTTCATTTGTAGTACTGTCTTAATCTCTGACAGAAGGATCTTGGAACATTAAAAAAAAGATCCTATCTAATAAGGCTGTTCTGTAAAGATCAAGGACATAGATGTTTGCAAATTGCACTTTTGATTCATTATTTAAATATCTCTTGAAATCTTAGGTCAATTGCAAAGTTGCCATAAGTGCAAAACTGGATTTCCAGGGCCTGCACAGTGGCAGCCACGTAAGATGCAGTAAACGGTTAAACAACTGAGAGAATGGATTCTCAGGCCTGCCAACTCAGCATTTTACAACTTCAATGACAAGTGTGATTTCAACTTATTCATTTGCATCATTATTTTGGATGGGATGATCTGTCAGATGTGATATCTGTTAAATGAGGTGAGGTAGATGTGATTAATCCTAAAGTCTTAGTTATTAGATGTTGCTTTAAATATTTTTAAGTTTTGATTTTCAAATGTTAAAATTGTTTTCAAAATGTTGAATGAATTAGAAGTGGAGGCCAGTGGCTTTGTCTCTGTGACTTGTCTTATGTCAAACCTGCCTGCTCTATTTTGAGACTGCTGTTGTTTACTGGCTCAGAAAACACTTGGGTGCAAGAGTCCTTGGTGCTTTTTTCTGACCAGTGGATAGCAAATCTGTGACACAGATCTCCTAGCTCTTTAATCTCAAGACCTTGACAACCATCTCTAATCATCATTGATCTGGGGCAGTTAATTTCTTTCAACACTGTGCTCCAGGCAAGCACCAAATCAACTGGTGTGGTCACTTAGGGAAAAACCTAGGGCTGTTATCCAAAGGTGTGTTTTAGGGAACTGGAGAAGGAGTTGTGTTCAGGAACACGGAAACATTCTTTGTGGAATCACAGTGACCCAGGTTTCCTGATTTTCCATTGCAGTTTTCCTAACCATTTTCATATAGTGGGTTGGTTTGTGAAAATGCATCTTTACTTAAGGTCTTGCTTGCAGAACAAAATCATTCTTTACCTTGTAGGATCTGGGTATTGAAGATGATGCATATGAAAAGTTTGGAATATAATTTAGCAAAAATAAGGCTGAGGTTGGGGAAGTGGAGAGAGGGTGCAGAATATAATAGAACTCTTATGAAGCACTTGGGAATTTTTTAAAAATAGCAATTATTATAGGACTTGGTATGTCTTCTGTTACACATGGTAGGCAGGTTTTCCACTTAGAAATGCTGTTGAAAATTTAAGCTGCATTTAAATTTGCTGTTACTGATGCTTCTTTTTGAACATTTAGATGAGTTTTCTTCAATTAATTTGAATAACCAAGATCACTCTGTATATATTTTTAAAATGTGATTTTTTTGAGCACTGACATTATCCTCAAAAAATCTCTGATTTTGAGCCGGGCGTGGTGGCGCACGCTTGTAATCCCAGCATTCGGGAGGCTGAGACCGGAGGATCCGGGTTTGCGGCCAGCCTCAGCTACTTAGTGAGGTCCTCCGCAACTTAGTGAGACTCGGTTTCAAAATAAAGAATAAAAAATAGGGCTGGGGGTATAGCTCGGAGGTAGAACGCCCCTGAGTTCAATCCTCAGTACCGAAAAAAAAAAAAAAAAAAAAAATCTCTGATTTTGGAGCATTTCAGATTTCACATTACCAGATTAGGGAAATAATATAAAATATGGTAAAATCTGTGTGAATATTCCAAGATCCCAAACATCCTGAAGTCTGAAACACTTCTGGCCCCAAGCATTTTGGATAGGGATATTCAAATTGAACTAGAAATTGTAGAAATCAGATTTTTAAATAGATTTAGAAATGGGCATTGTAGTATCAACTACTCTGTAGTTTCCTAATACTCTAAAGAGTATGCGTATTATTTACGTGTGTGTGAACATTTGTGCGCGTGTATGTGCATTGATAATGTACTGGTTATGGAGCAACTGAATTTTAGCCTTATGAGGTAACTGTCACTACAGTGCTAGATAAAAATACATATTTCTATCAAATTTGATGCAGAAATGATCAGCTTTTTCAAAAAATTTGCATTAATTAGTAGGTAATAATCTTCTAACTCATTTTTATGTCAAATTTGTAATTATATATCTTGACAAGAGTAGTCACTAAAGAGAAATTTTCAGAATTGTGCAGCTTCCAGTCACATTCCCTGGAGTGCCCTGAATTTCTACTGACCATGTGTATAGGTGAGGATGAGGGGGTGCTGTAACAAATGGCTTGAGACTGCCTCCAAGAAAAAGGGCGCAGGTGATCACAAGAGGAGCCAGGTTTTTTTTTTTTTTTTTTTTGCTCATTTCAGTCACTTCTGAAAAGTTCTCTCTCAAGTGCCATCATGAAGACATTGTTACTGATGGGAAAAACAGCACAGGTCTTTTTTGGTAGAGGGTGGTGGTGTCATTTGGAAAGGAACAACAAACCTCATATATCACACAGAGCAGTACAGAAATGATATCTCCCCATGCAGATATCTGTTGCGAGTCCCTCAGCAAGCATCCAGGTCTAGGAGTAGACTCAAGCTAAAGAGTTGGCTTTGTGAGTGTCAGTGAAGGGTTCATAAATGAATTGAGCCTGTGCTAGTATTCTGCGGACTGTGTGGACCCTGTGCTAGTTATCCTGAGGACTGTGTGGACCCTGTGCTAGTTATCCTGAGGACTGTGTGGACCCTGTGCTAGTTATCCTGTGGACTGTGGGGACCCTGTGCAGACTTTTCACAGGTTGACTTTTGAAGCCTTAAAAAAACAGAAAACAAAGCCGGGCGTGGTGGCGCACGCTTGTAATCCCAGCATTTGGGAGGCTGAGACCGGAGGATCCGGGTTCGAGGCCAGCCTCAGCTACCTAGTGAGGCACTCCGCAACTTAGTGAGACTCGGTTTCAAAATAAAGAATAAAAAATAGGGCTGGGGGTATAACTCGGAGGTAGAATGCCCCTGAGTTCAATCTCCAGTACCGCAAAAAATAAATAAATAAATAAATAAAAAATAAAAAAACAGAAAAAAAAAACAAGACAAAAAACAACAACATTCTTCCCCAAGTTATTTAACTTATCCACACATTTAAGTGTGGGAGAAAATTGCACAAAACGCATGCTACACATGTGAAGGAGGAAGGTGTTTCCCTAGGATGTCTCTGAAGTCTCTCCCGGAGGCCCAAATTATTAGTGTGAAATCTAGAGGTTACCCGCCCCTCACCCTCATTTCATGCTCAGGTAGGAAGGCCCAAAGACCTTCCTAGAGGTTATTGTGAACTGGGTAATCCTGAGGTAGCTGCAAGCAGTAACAGGTGGGTGAAACAGGAGGCAAGAGTAACAAGAGCACAAACTCATTGGTCTGTTTGCTGTCTGGAATCAAGGTGATGGTTAGAAGGGAGGGTTGTGTGTATATTGACTAGGAAGTATGTTTAGATAGCAGGGGTGGCCATGGAGGATCTGTTTGGCTGGAGACACACTTCAGAGGTATGGAATGTAATAGATAGCCTCTAGTGTTGGGAAGGAGGAGCTAAGGCAGTGTTAACTTTAGTGTACTGAAGAATCTTCTAGAGTGCTTAGTGAGATGCACATCATCTGTCCTTCTTGTTCAAAGTGAAGGGACCAGGGCTACCTCCAGAGATTCAAAGTTAGTAGAGCTAGGGTCGAATTGAGGGACCTGCATATTTGTGTGTGTGTGTGTGTGTGTGTGTGTGTGTGTGTGTGTGTGTGTGTGTGTTAGTTACTGGGGATTGAACCCAGGAGCATTCTACCTCCGAGCTACGTCCCCAGCCCTATTTTTTAGTCTTTATTTTGAAGCAGGGTCTCACAAAGTTGCAGAGGGCCTTACTAAATAGCTGAGGCTGGCTGTGAACCTGGATCCTCTGGTCTCAGCCTCCCAAGTACTGGGATTACAAGCGTGCGCCACCACGCTCAGCTAGGGACCTGCTTTTTAAATGGCCTTCTTGAGATGTAGTTCATATGTCATATAGTTCACTCATTTAAAGTATGAAATTCATTATTTTCATATAATGAAATATTCACAAGATTGTGCAGTTGTTACCACTATCAAATTCTAGGCATTTTCATCCCTTTTAAGAGAAACCGTGTACCCCTAGCAGTTGTGTCCTCCTCTCAATCCCAAGGGACCACCAGTCCACTTTCTGTCTCTACCTGTTTGCCTGTTCAGAACATTTTATGTAAAGGGAACTGTAGACTATGTTGCCTTTTGTGAGTGGGTTTTTCAGTTTGCATATTTTCAAGGTTCATCTATATTGTGGCATCTACCAGTATTTCATTTCTCTTATTGCTAAATAATTTCTACTTGTGTGGATATACCACATTTCCTATGTCCATTCATCAGCTGTCAGAAATGTTGGTTGTTTCTGCCTTCTTGGGTATTATAGATAATGCTTCTGGAAATGCAAATTTTTATATAAGCACCCCCTCCTTTTTTTTTTTCCCCTTTGGGTACTGAGGATTGAACCCAGGGACATTGTACCTCCATACTGCATACCTAGCCTTTAAAACATTTTTTATTTTGAAACAAGGTGGGTCTTGTTAAGTTGCTGAGGACCTCTCTAAGTTGCTGAGATTGTCCTTGAACCTGAGATCCTTCTGTCTCAGCCTCCCAAGTACTGGCTCACAGGTGTGTACCATCACGCCTGCCCCCCATCCCCTTTGATTTTCTTGGGAGTAGTTCCCACACTGCACCTGGAGGAGCACTGTCTAGAAGGATTAGTTTTGGGGGACTCCTCCCTCAACCTCATCAAGTTCCTCGTCCACCACTTTCCAGGGTGCTCCTCTGACTTCTGCTTGAAGAATCACTGCTGAATGAGTGTGCAGTGGCTCAGTGGAAGTGATCTTCTAGAAGTGCCTTCCATGTTCTGTGTATGGAGGGGAAAGTAGACTGAAGGGAGATGAGAGGGCGGTAGTTGGCAGAGTCCATTGGTCCCAGACTTTTCCAAAATCTAGAAATGATTTCATCATTTCTGGAACTTGGGTGCTACTGCTGTCCTCGTGGAAAGGAAGGGTCAGAAGCAATGGACATTATGGAAGGAAAATGCCATTCAGTAATGGTGATATAAAGATACTCAGCAATTTTGTACTTTTCATTGACTCAGTTCTAATTTTGACCTTGACTATTCCCATCATTCTGTTATTCCATAGAAGTATATTTTTACTGACTATTTGAGAGAGGAAATCCAGGAGTAACTAACTGTAGTATATAGTGTAATAAAAGAAAATACCAGCTTATTATATTTTTAAGCTCTGCAGGGATGTTTATATATACTACAAATCTGAATCAGAAAGGAACTTTTTGAAACTCAGTTCCTTTGTAGGCTTACGATTCTATAATATGTCTCAAAACTGAAAATAGCTTCTGGGAGGTTCTCAGTCCCCGCCATCACTGCCTGGTGGCCCAGCTGTGCCTAGAGCAGAGGAGAGAATTTCCCCTTTCCTGGGGAGGTGCATACAGCTGTAGAAAGTGGGCGTTCACAGCCACTAGCCCATATCTGGAAGTCTTAGAGGTATGTTGTTTAGTAAAGGATTCTCCTTCACCAGCTAGCTATGTTTCTCATCTTTCCATTGATGATTTGACAGGTATGACCAGGTTGCCTTCACGATGCCTTTTGATCTCTATATTTCTGGAACTTGGGTGCTACTGCTGCTCTATATATTCATGGCACCGTATAACAAAGTTTCAGTCAACAATGCATATGGGTTAGTGGTCCCATAAGGTTATAGTGGAACGGGACAATCCCTGTCGCCTGATCATCAACCATCATAACTCCATAGCAAATCACAGAATCAAGTGTTGATGATGATGCTGGTCTAACAAACCAACTGCACTGCCATTCTTTCAAAACTGTGGTATGTCCAGTTGTGTATAATATGCAACACTTGATGATAAGTGGCTTCGGTACTGGTTGGTATTTAGTGCACTACACTTTTTACTCATTATCGTAGTGTGTTCTTTTCCTTAGAAGAAAGCAAGTCATCTGTATCAGCCTCAGTCAGGTCCTTCAGGAGTGTTCCAGAAGAAGGCATTGTTATCACAGGGAATGACAGTTCCAAGTGTGTCCCTGCCCTGCAGACCTTCCAGTGGGACAGGATGTGGAGGTGGAGCCATGTAGATGATCCTGGCCATGTGCAGGTCCAGGTTAATGTGGGTGTTTGTGTCTTTGTTTTCAAGATAAAGTTTTAAAAAGTAAAAAATGGGCTGGAGTGTCAGTTGGTGGTAGAGCATGGACTTAGCATGCATGAGGTTATGGGTTAAATTCCTGCACACATGCACATTCATGCACCAGTTAAAAAGAATATGGAGTTTTAAAAATAGAAAAGCTTAGAGGATAAAGGTATAATGAAAGAAAATAGTTCTGTACAATTGCATATTCTGTTCTAAGCTCAGTGCTACTACAAAAGAGAGTCAATAGTTAAAAGTATTTAGAAATTTTATAAAACAAAAACATTACAGAAAGCTCAGGTTACTTTATTATTGAAGAAAGAAAAACATTTAAGCAAATTCAGGGTGGCCCAAGTGTACAGCATTGCTGAGGTCTGCAGAGTGTGTGAGCAGGCCCTTGGCTTCACATTAACTCCACATTCACACCCCCTGGAGCAGCTCCTGGTGCAGGCTCCATTCAGGGTCAGTGCCCTGTGCAGGCGTACTTCCTAATCTTTCATACTCTACTTCTATGAACCTTTTCTATGTTTTAGATATATTTAGATACACAAACAGCATCATGTAACAGTTGCCTATGGTGTGCTGTCAAGGGTTGTAGCCTAGAAAAATAGACTACAATTGGCTGTACTGACTAGATGAGATGTGTAGTAGACCTAGGTTTGTGTGAGCGTGTCCTGTGACAACATTCACACAATGGCAAAACCACCCAAGAACACATTTCTCAGAAGATGTTCCCTTTGTTAAATGACACATGATTGTTCTTTCTTCTCCTTCCTAATGGAAGCATCACTAAAAAAATCAGAAAGAGCTGTGTGTGGTGGTGCACGCTTGTAATTCCAGCATTTGGAAGGCTGAGACTAGAGGATCTGAGTTCGTGGCCAGCCTCAGCTACCTAGTGAGGTACTCAGTAACTTAGTGAGACCTTGTTTCAAAATAAAGAATAAAAAATAGGACTGGGGGTATAGCTCAAAGGTAGAATGCCCCTGGGTTCAATCCCTAGTACCACAAAAAAAAAAAAAAAAAAAAAAAAAAAAAAAAAAAAAAAAAAAAAAAAAAAAAAAAAAAAAAAAAAAAAAGAAAAAAGAAAAAGAAAAAAAAAAAATCAGAAAGGCCTGGTGTGATGGTGCATGCTTGTAATCCCAGTACTTGGGAGGCTGAGACAGGAGGATCGCAGGTTTATGGCCAGCCTTAGCAATTTAGTGAGGTGATCCGTAATTTAGTGAGAGCCTGTTTCAAAATAGAGTAAAACAGGGCTGGGGGTGTAGCTTGGAGGTAGAATGCCATTGGTTTTTTTCCCATGGGAGGAAAAAAATCAAAGTATTTATGAAAGAAAAAATTATTTATCCCACCTCCCTCATTGTGAACACTGTGATACAAATTCTTTTGTATTCTTTTCTGTATTAAAATAGACCTATACCTGGTTTTACACAAGTAGGATCACAAGATAGACCTTGTTTTTGTTAGTCTATCATTACTCTCCTATGAACAGTTGTGAACATCTTTCTGTGTTAGCCGATTGATTTCTACAGCAATTAAAATTGACTGCCCTAATTTTCTATTAAATGGATGAAATAGTTTCCAACTTCCAGTATTTCATGTGCACACTTGTAATTCCAGTGCTTGGAAGGCGGAGACAGGAAGATCACAAATTTGAGGCCAGCCTCAGCAACATAGTGAGATTCTGTTAAAAAAAAAAAAAAAAAAAAAAAAAAGGATTGGGCTGGGGGTGTAGCTCAGAAGTAGAATGCATCTGCCCCTGGGTTCAATCCCCAGTACCTTCCCCCGCCCCCTAAAAGAAGCAGTCAGATTGATTTGCACAGTATAAGCCATAGCCCTCTAATTTCATATGTCAGGAAAACAGGATTGACATGAATGTATCACCATTTTAGCAGGAGCTATTTCTGAGTGGTGTGATTATGAATAATTGAAAACTTCTTGCTTTTCTGTACTTCCAGATTTCTAGAGTGAACATGCATTATATGTTAGAATACATGGGAATGTGGGAATAAAAATATGGGACACATATTTTTAGAAGGTTTGAGCTGAGGGAGTGTGGGGTGGAGAGAACCCATAAAGATGAGAGTGGGTAATTACTTTTCTACTGTTGGAGAATGAGGCCTGCCAACTCCAAGGCAAATCTCTGACCCCACCCTGAGCTTTTCATAGCAAAAACTTTTGAAGTCCTTTGTGCTTTGGGGACTAGGGTAGTTAGCACAGCTAAGTAAGTATGTAACTGGTTCTTTTATTAGGTTTAGGTTTATCTTTGCTGATTCTTGTTTGATTGACAGAGTTCTCCCAGAAAGATCTATCTATCTATCTATCTATCTATCTATCTATCTATCTATCTATCTATCTTTCTACCTACCTACCTACCTACCTACCTATCATCTTTTTTTTTTTTGGTATGTGTGGTATTGGGGATTGAACCCAGGGGCATTCTACTTCTGAGCTATACCCCAGCTCTATTTTATTTAAATTTTTTTTTTTTTTTTTTTTTTTTGCGGTCCTGGGGATTGAACTCAGGGGCATTCTACCTCCGAGCTATACCCTCAAGCCCTATTTTTTATTCTTTATTTTGAAACCGAGTCTCACTAAGTTGTGGAGTGCCTCACTAAGTAGCTGAGGCTGGCCACGAACCTGGATCTTCCGGTCTCAGCCTCCCGAATGCTGGAATTACAAGTGTGCGCCACCACCCCCAGCTTTTATTTTAAATTTTGAAACAGAGTCTTGCTAGGTTGCTGAGAGTCTCACTACTTGTTGAGGCTGTCCTTAAACCTATGATTCTCCTGTTTCAGCCTCCGAAGTGCTAGGGTTACAAGTGTGTGCCACCAGGCCCTGCTCACCCAGAAAGTTTTAATTTATCATTTGGAAGAGAATTTTATGGAGCACTTGTTCTCTAAAAACAGTAAGAAAAAGTAAGCTTGGGGAACCTGCCTTCTTCCTTCCCTGCCTTTCTGTGTGTGTAAGCTGTTTGGGTTGGTCCTAGTGAGCATGTCTAATCTAGGGATTGTTCAGCAAGCAAGAGCTCAGGGCTGATGTTGTAAATGTCACCAAATCTATTACTTAACTGTGAATATTCTTCCATTATTGAGTGGCCCCTCTTTGCTGCCTTGGGACATTTTCTCTGGAGCAGCAGAGGTGCTCTTTGCAGGTCCTGTGCGAGCACTTACTGTGGAGCCCCGCTCTGAATGGGAGGTTTGTACAAAGTGGTTTCCCACCAGCACACAATGCTGCCTCTTGCAACGTAAACACACATTCCTCTTGGGGTCAGAATGACAGTGACTGGTCAGAATGCCCTTGCAAAGAAAGATATTTTGGAGTTCCATTTATTTATAGTGGCCAGTGGAAAATTAATATGCCTGTTAAATCTATTTTTAAAAATGAAAGGGAAGCCTTTCATTTCCCAGTGTGTGTTTGCTGAATTCCAATCAATTTGCTGTGGCATATTTTGATTTTTGCGAATTTATTGCTCTGGGAAATGAATTCCCACATTTTGCTAATTGTTCTGTCTGTATTTGAAACAGAGGTCCTCATTTTCAGAGTTTTTTTGATACATCAGATGACTCTCTTTGGGTTCTTTGAAAGACAAATGAGTGACTCTAGAAAATACTAAATTAAATTATTACAGGATTTAAACTGGGCTGTTGAATATTAAATGAAGGTCTAGAGATGAGTCTAGGAAGGGCAACAAAGCATTGTTTGTCTTTACTTCCTTGATGTTAACATTTACATTGAATCTAGGGCATGAATCTGATTACAGGAGATATTGAATGGGAATCCCCTCTAATGAGCCCAGGTTGGTTGCTGTCAAGTCCCACATCTCCTTTGCTGCCAATCCCAGCAGGAAGTACTGGACCTTCCTTCCTTTCTCCTTCCTTCCTTCCTTCCTTCCTTCCTT
>PVLC010005120.1:0-78696 GCA_004027655.1 Graphiurus murinus | reverse complement strand
GGGGGGGGGAAGAGCAGGGGACAAAGTGGAGCATATCGTTGTGTGAAATATGAGTTTGGATTTGCTTAACACTGTATAAACTGGTTTAAGGCTCCCTATGCCTCAAACTGCCACTTTCTATTCAAGTCCTCATGGTCTTAAACAAGTGAGTACAGCATTGTCTCCAGAAGTGGTAAGACAGTTATCTGCTCTTGGAAGCCGCATTGATTAGTCACGGTAAAAGCAACTTTTAGTCCTTACTCCATGAGAAGTGGGATTTGCAGAGTGGAGAATCAGTGTTGGGAAGGGAGCAGCATGGCAGTGATGACCCCGGGGAACCTGGGGGAGCCCAGGTAGAAAGGGCCCTTGGGTGGTGGCCTGAGAGGGTGTGGGATGATAAGAAAGCACTTATAAAATGATAAGAGAGGGGGAGGGCCTGGGGCCACACCCCTGGGCCTCAGGGTTCTTTCTAGAGCTGACGCAGGCCTACATGCAACCTGGCAGGAGGCCCTCTCTCTGACCTCCAGAAAGTTTAAGAATTAGGCAAGAAACAAACTAGAAATCCTGGGTCTGACATTCGGGCGATGTCATTAAAACTGGAAGAAAACAAGCTCCTTGGTTAGTGATGCTCCCAATTTAAATTCATGACTTACCTGCCTTCCCCATCTGGAGTCTTACTTAATGTAGCCAGAAAGGATAAATCAGAATCTTCCATGTGTTGTGTATATAAGTTTTCCTCTAAACCAGTGGTTTTCAAACATTTTATGTGACAGTCCTCTAATCAAATGAAATTTCACAGATAATCCATTATGTATTATGAATATGTATCAGTTTTATAAATTCAAGTGTATAATAGTACTTGTATTTCATTGACATTTTGTAAAGCCAAACTTTAATATGAAGGGTTGCTTTTGATAAACTCTAAAATTAAAATCTGGAGTTTTGGCTGATGACATTTTATAAAGAAGAAAATTCAAAGCAAATAGCTGAATTTCGGAAACACCTCCCTTGAGAATCACTGCTGCTCCCGATAAGCCTGCTTCTTAAGGGTCCTTCCCGGCCAGGATGCTCTGGACTTGGCATCCAATCAGAAAGCAATTGTACAGTTCCTATGAAATCCCAGATTTAACTACACGTCTGATCGCATTCTCTGTGCACAATATAACAGTGTCACTTATTTCTGCTTGGAAATGGCACGTTTATCATGTTGAACATATGCTGGACAAGATGTCCCCAACCCCGTTAACTTGTGGTCCCTCTGCCATCTAATGAATTTTCAGCAATGATGGTTTTCTCTCTCCATTCAGCATCCAGAAATAAATGCAGTTCAACTGCAGAAGATCCTGAACTGCATGACCTGGTCGGGTGAGTATATTAGAGTCATCCTGTAGGGGTCACAGCTTTCCTGTACTCTAGCGTTCTCTCTTGCCTTCAGTGGGATGTGTGACCCACTGAGTGCTGACCCTCCCTAGAAGCTATGTTTGAACAGGGCTGGTTATGCGGTCCAACAAAGCAGTAAAGGAATTTATGCAGCTTTGAAAATAGTTGTTATTACTTTGTTTAGTTTGTGTAGAGACTCTATTTTGTGTAAATATATATGACAGTGAAAATAAAGATTTCTGCTGTTTTGCTAGCTTGAGAGGAATAGCCGAGGACTACTTTCTTGGCATATCAATTCCATTTCTTCAACCTGTGTTATGAATGTTCATTATTGACTAGTCTACCCAGGGAGCTCTCTGATGAACTCATTTAAATCAACCAAACCACAGAAATCTGAAAGGAAAGAACACATCATCTAGGAGGCAGCATTGATGTTTTCATAAGCAGCTTGGGATAAATTATAGGGAAAAGCTTAAAGTCCACACAAAAATATCTTCTTATACACATTTGGAGTGAGACGAACATGAAGGAAGTAGAGTCATTTCTTCTTTCTCTCTTTCTTTTTTTTTGCGGTACTGGGGATTGAACTCAGGAGCATTCTACCTCCAAGCTATACCGCCAGCCCTATTTTTTATTCTTTATTTTGAAACAGGGTCTCACTAAGTTGTGGAGTGCCTCACTAGGTAGCTGAGGCTGGCCACGAACCCGGATCCTCTGGTCTCGGCCTCCCAAATGCTGGGATTACAAGCGTGCACCACCACGCCTGGCTAAGTAGAGTCATTTCTGCAGGGAGGTCAATGAACTTCAAAGTGAAAATATGAAACAAACAATTAACAGATATTTGTTACATAAGATATATGACTACTTCTCCTTTACATGAAGCCAAGATTCCAAACCCATATCCGTTATAGTCCAGGGTATTGTATGGCTCATGATTTGAAATAATTTCTAGATGTTTATTCAAAGTCAAATTCAGTTATTGGTAAAAGAGCCAGAAGGAAAGACTCTAGACGTTCTAGAACATCAGAGCCCCTTTCTCCCGAAAAAATTCTAGGCTAGTTCTAGAGAAATTGCCTAGAAGAGATGGCTTATGCTCACTGAAATGTTTTAAATGCCTTGATCACAATTATGCAAACAGTTTTCCAAAGAATGTGTGGACAGATTGCTTTTGATTAGTCCTATGATTGACAGGTCAGAAAACTACAATAGATTTTTGGCAAAATATTTGCCAAAGTCTTCCATAATAAATAACAAAGTCTGAATTGGAAAATAGCAATACTAAATGGATTAATAAACCTTGTCACTGTTTCCAAAAACTATACAAATATAAAATGAAAGGATTAATCCTGTGTTATAGGTGAACGTCTATGTATATATTTAGACATCTAGATGAGAATCCCTGGATTTGATCACAAACTCTCTGCAGAATGTCTCCCTTGGAAAATAACTTGGGAAATGCTGTATGAAAGCTTTAGAAATAATAGGGCCATTGCACTCTGTTTAATCAAACTGAATCTGAAGGATTGTGTCCAAGTCTTGGACACATATTTTAGAAAGACAGTGGCAAAACATAGGGTCCAGGAAAGGGTGATAACAGTTTTAAAACCATAGCATTTGAGGAATAGTTGGAAACACGTTTAGTTGTGAGAAAGGATGAGAGACATCAAAGAGGAGATCAATCCCATTTTATGTTTTTCTGGAGGCGGAACTAGACCAGTGAGTGAATATTACAAGAGGTTCCTTTGGACTTAACATAGATGTTTCTCTTGAATGTAGTTCTCCATCCATGTGAAAGAGTGGGCACCCATCATTGACAGATCACCTGTCAAGAAACCCGAGGAGAGAATCCCCTAGGTTGGGTGGGAGCTTGAACCAGTGGACCTCTCAGAGCTCTTTCCGCTTTGGGAGTCTGTGACTATGATCATGGCCCCTCCTAGGTACAGAGCCTATGTTCATTCGCTCCTGTATAACAAAAGCTTAGCCAGAGTGGGTGTCAGATCCATCCCCGGGCCTCCTGTCTCCACTCATCTCTCCTCACTCTTTCCATTCCACATACATGGAGTCACCAGAACCTCTAGCTGACCTGAGCAGCACTGCCCCCTGCTGTTCGGAAAAGGGGCTGCAGCCCTGGGCCAGGGTCCAATGCAGACTCCTGCTTCTTTGCAGGTCTGGGGAGCCCACAGCCCTTCTTCAACCTCGAAGCCTGCCAGGGGATCCTGGCCCAGCTGGACGTATCTTTTCAGGTTTGTGGGTGGATCCATGTGTCTGGTTGAGAGCTTCGCTCCCAACTCCTGCTGTTACTAGTTGCGTGATTTTGGACAAGTCTTGGAACCTCATTGTGCTCCAGGTGCTCATTGGATGTGTGTATAGAGTGTTAAAACCTCTGTAAGATTAGTGCAAGGATGCAAATGGGTGACATAGGTAAAGTGCTGAGGTCAGAACTGCTGTCTTATAAATGATCAATATAAACTAGCAGTTACAATAATCTGCTGGGTGTGGTGGCACATGCCTGTAATCCCAGCTACTCAGGAGACCGAGGCAGGAAGATCGCAAGTTGGAAGCCAGTTTGGGAAATTTAGCGAGACTCTGTCTAAAACCAAAACAAAACAAAACAAAACAGACTGGGGATGTAGCTCTGTGGTAGAGCACTTGTCTAGCAAGTGTAAGACCCTGGGTTCAATCCCAGGTAACACACACACACACACACACACACACACACACACACACATTTACAATCTAATTTAACCAGTGTGGGAATGAAGCAACTACAGAGTGTAGTTGGTGATTTGCCGGTTCCTAAGAGGCCTTCACAAGAGCCTCTTGGCCCAGAGTCTTTTATTCAGTGATGGGGTGGTGGCTGCCTCATTTACAAATCAGGAGACTAGATCTCAGGGGAATTGAAGACATGTGAGGAACTCAGCTTTTCTGGTTCTCAGCCCTGTAATTTTCCTAGCAAATCCTCTTCTTTCCAAGTGGACTGTTTGATCAAAGTTTGATTATGCATACTGTACAGAGATGCAGAGAGGATGAATAGTCTGAGGATGGTTGTGAGAACAAAAACCATCTTTGGAGACATTGGGACAGTGTAGGCTGGTCATTAGGTGCACAGGCACTGGGGCAGGCCCTGGCCTTGTTCCTAGCTCTGTGAACTTGGACAGGACCGTAACCTCTCTGAGCTCTCATTTCATCCTCTAGAACACAGTGGAGCTAGTGCCTACTTTGCCTGCAAGGTGTAAATGAAGTAACACAGGTAAAGTGTGTAACTCAGTACTAGGCCACCTGAGGACCCAGAGATGCTGTGGGGTGTTATTTGACCCAGTGTCTCTGGTGCCTGGGGTACTTGGACATGGTCTATATTGTTAAACATTACGCTTTTAAGGTTTCAAATAATGACCAAGTGTAAGAGGCATTCTTTGGCCAATCTGTGCCTAACTTCTTCCTTACATTGGCTTTAGAAATAATGAAAAAAAGTTTACTGGTTCTTATTTAAATCACATCAAATTGGCCATGTCAACGTGTCCTGCTTTACCAAATGCCAGCTATTGCCACGGCCATCATCGCTTCCAGCATCCCCTCTTTCCCCAAAGCCACGATGTTCTGGCTCAGCCTGTCCTTTCCTAGCAAGGGCGAGTGAGACTTAGGCTGAACTGGCTGGCAAGGGAGGCCAAGCAGGGATATTAGACATTGGATGGGAGCATCCACAAATTGCACAAGGTATGTAGAGGACCAATCGGAGCTTTCAAAGCCAAGGATGGAACTAGCTCCTGGCAGCTTTTACCTTAACCTGTTGTCAGCTTAATGCCTCAGGGACTGTGAGCATCCAGGAGTTCAGGGACCTGTGGAAGCAGCTGCTGCTGTACCAGGTAAGAACAAGTCTTAGCCATACTTTGGTACTTAGCGGTACCAAATTGGCAATTCTATGAAGCTACATAAGATACTTATCTTCTCTTCAGCCCTTTATACCCAACCATCTGCCAAATCCCTACCTTCCCTGCAGTTTGCTCTTCCTCTCTCCCAAACTCAGCCAGCCTGCTGCAATAGTCTCCGGGGTTTCTACAACACACATCTGATCAGGTTGATCCCACACAAAGGCTTGTAGACTCTGCTCTGCCTTCACAGGAAGTCCAAAATCCTTGGCAGGCTTGGTGTTTAAAGTTCTTCAGAAATCGCTTTCTTCCTACGCTTTCAATCATTACTCATAATTCCCCCCTTTTCCCCTGAGTCATAAAGTTGGAACCATTTCAAAGTATGGATAATGTGCTTAAATTAAGCACATTTACCTACACCCAGACTCTGTACCCCATGGAAAGAAGACCTCTCCGTTTTCCGGAAGCCATAAGTAATGTGAGATGGTAGATCCTGGCCTAGCTCCTCTGTCCTGTTCTCATCTCAGCAGTGGTCCCCTTGCAGCATTGACATGGGGCACACAGAGGCTCCAATGGCACGTGGGCATGCCTAGCTTCCTCAGCCTCTGGGTTTGGTTCTTTGCAGGAGGTTTTCCACAAGCAAGACAGTAAGGGGTCAGGATACCTGAACTGGATGCAGCTGCAGGCTGCCATGAAGAATGCAGGTAGGCATGGAGGATGCAGTTTTGCAGGCACAAAAGGACAGGTGCTTACCCCCTAGGCAGGGGGAGGGGAAGCATGACATTCTGAAGTGACCCTAATTATGTGATGTTACTCCCCGAGTGCAGAGACTTGAAGTCATAACAAAAACATGGCTTATTATGATTGCTGTGATTGCACCTAACATTTACCAAGGGTTGGCATATCCAGGCTCTTATCTAATCTTCAACAACACTCTTATAATTCCCACTGTACAAAGGAAGAAATTGGAGCTTAGAGAAGTCAAAGAACTTGCCTGACTTTAAATCCAGTACTACCAGGCTCCAGGATTGCCAGGCCAAGCAGATGCTCTTAATCACTAAGCAGATGGCCTCCTACCTGGAGGCCAGTAACCCATTTGACAAAAAGATCTTCATGTTGGTGGTTTAAGGGGGAAGGGGTGGGGGGATGGAGATAGAATAAAATTAACTGATTAATTAAAAGATTAGGAATGAGCCCCACAAAAAAGATCCCCATGCTATTAAGATTGAGTTCCCTAAGCTGGAGGGACAATTTAAAGGGCCTCCGTGGGGGCGTGGGCATAAGACCCCCAGTATTGGGAGGGAGCTCAGCCTGTGCTCAATGCAGGAATTGTGCTTGGGGTTGACGTCTGCCGGCTGATGCTCCTGCGCTACGGCAGCCCCAGCTTCCAGATCGACTTCGTCAGCTTTGTCCAGTTGATGCTGCGAGCGGAGAACATGGAGGGTGAGCGAACGGGAGAGGGACTTCCTCTGCATGCCCCAAGGTTTCCCACTTGTCCCTAGTTCACACTCCAGGGAGAATAGCTTCCTGCCCAGAAACGACAGGCTGGGGAGCTCTGCGGATTGCTGTCATGTGCCCGTGCAACTGTGCTGCACCTACCCAAGCACATGTGTGCCCTGCCAGGGGTGACCATCTGAGTCCCCTCACTGACAGTGAGCGTGGCATTTTTAGCATGGATGTGGTTAAGATGAGGGGATGTATGGGAGGAACTAGTTTATGTTTCCAACACACACACACACACACAGACACACACACACACACACACACACACACACACACACACACTAGCTGCCTTCCTTTCTGTTGTATTTTCACAGATGTCTTTCAAAACTTAACCCAGGATGGCAAAGGAATATACCTCCGGAAGCCAGAGGTAAGACTTCCCCCAGGAGTCAGCTCATAGCATCTTAGCCATTGAAGGTCCAGGCTCCTGTGAAGAGGGTTCTGGGGCCCTTCATTCTACTGAGTTGGAGATTTAGAACTGAATGTGTTTGTTTATTTATTTATTCATTCATTTATTCATCTATCAGATATTCACTAAGCACCTACTTTGTGCCAGGCATATATGAATGGACAGGACCGACATAGTATAGCCAATAGCTCTGATCACAACAATGCCATGTGACAAATATACAAAACTTCAGCAGTGTATGGCAAGTATTTATTTAGCTCCTGAGCCATAGGGCTGGGAGTCAACTGGTCTCAGCTGGTTTGCTCGGCATTTGTGGGCAGGGTGGAAACTTTACTGGTGTACCTTAATTGGCCAAGCCTCCCTTTCTCAACACAAAGACCAAAGCAGAAGAAGGTGAGCTTATGCAAGACCCCTGAGACCAAGGCTCTGGTCTGGCATACCATGTCTGACAGCCCATTCTGTTGCCCAAAGCAAGTCACATGGCCAAACCTGATTGAAGAGATGGGGAGAGAGCATCCTCTTTCATGACACGTGGCAGATGGCAGGGAATGGGCACAGGTGGGTGAGCTGGATCCAGCAGTGAGCTCTGTCCAGCGCCAGCAGTAACAGGAGAGTTAGTCTAGATGGGACACTCCACCAAGGCCTCTCTGCACGAGGTGACATTTTAGCTGAAACCTCAAGGATAAGAAGGAGCCAGCCAGAAATTAGAGAGTAGATGAGGTCTAGGCGAGGTGGAGCAGTGTGTGCATGTGTGTGCAATCCTGGGTAGAGTACAGAGAATGAGAGGAAACTGGCCCAGGGTGAATCTCAAGATCAGGGTCAGAGCAGGCAAGACTTACAAGCCAGAAATTGAAGAGCTGGCTCATGTGTCCTTCTGCGCAGTCCGGCACAGCATCCAATCTTGTCTTTGTGACTTTTTCCTGAATCTCATGTGGTGCTTTGCACATAATAGGTGCTTGACAAATCTTTGCTGAATGAATGAGGTGATACGCTTAGGAGAAGACAAATGCATGTATGATACCAACCGTCTTCTCTAATCATTCTAATTGTGCTGGTTTATCGAGCCCCTGCTATGTTCTACATAGCGTTCACTGCAAGGACATGGGCTCTGGACTTGAATCACTTGCTTTTTTTTTTTTCCTGGCAACACTTCCTCTGTTTGAGCTGTTTAGAAGGGACCCAATAAAAGCTGAGATTTCTTCCTTGATCTCAAATATTCATTTAGTGGAATGGCTTTTTAAGATAGAGAGACCCTTGGCACTCCAGCATTCAAAGTGAAGGTGGCATTCAGGTGGAAGGACAATGGCTGGAATCTTCTGAGCCCATCCCAAGCTGCTTAGCCTCACAGCTGACCCTATGGGCATCATTTCCTAATCTCAGGCGATCCTCCCACCGTGGCCAGCTCTGAGCTGGGAAAGCAGGAGGACATTAGTGTGGCACCTGAAACAGGATGGCCCACAGCCTGGGCAGCCTTCCACAAAGCACATGCCATAGCAGAAGGGGAAATGGACCAGGGCCCAAGATCTGAGCTGAAGCTATAAAACTCCTTGTAATTATCGGCAGGAGCTTAGGCAAATCACATTTAGTCTTGGAGCCTCAGCTCATCAGGTGTGAATTGAAGGACATAGATAGGAGTGGCCTCTAAGATCCCCTCTGGCTTTGACCCTCTGGCTCAATAAAGAGGATTCCATCAGAGCACCCAAGGTCTGCTGGGAACAACAGCTACCTTGTTGGAATTTCACTGGAGCTTTCTCTGACACCACTGGTAATTTCATCAATATCCGCTTCATCATAAGCATCATTATTTTGCTGCTTGGGTCCAATTTCCCCAGAGGTCCCCTCAATGTGAGTTAGAGGTGCTGTTCATCACACCCACGACGAACCTGTAAATGTAAACATGTAGAATATGCTTTAATGGATTTCTGCTACCCAGTCAGTTTGCACACCTGCACAGAGCTGGTATGAGCGTGCCAAATTGAGTTCATGGGGGAAAAAACTCATTGAGAACCGAATACAGAATCAGCCTGTATCTTGGCTGTCATTACTCACAGGCACTGTGAGAAGTCAAGGTTGATTATATTTCAGGTTGATTTATACTTACTACCAGGTGGTATGGTCCCTCTGGCTAATCCATCCATTAATGTCCTGTCTCCATGGCTCCCCAGGAGTGAGGGGGAAGAGGCCTCAAGTCAGGTGGGTCTGAACTGATCATCATTTGCTTTCCCCTCATGTTCAGTGGCTGATGATGACTCTGTACTCCTGAGAAGACCGGAGCTTTGTCTGCCCTCACTAAAGAATCTGCATATGGCCCAAGGGTACCTTCTGGCTGAAACCGGCCCTTGCTCATCCCACATACTATTCTTCAGGACCACAAAGCAACCGTCACTCCAGCTGGGAAGATTTCTCTTCTGCTTCTCTCCCCTTTGGAAGGCCAGAATGCAAAAAGAGAAGGAAGGCAGTAAAGACCGCATTGGCTTTGTTAAGTCCAGCTGTCCTCCTCTGTGGCCACAACCTTGTCACAAGCAGCAATGTTACCTGACATGGCCTAAGCGATCCAACCACAGAGCTGGTGTGTGCTTAGCCCCTGTGCAATACCTCTGTGGCTGTCCAACTTAAATGACCTTACACATGGCAAGTGTCACCACACTTGGGATCACAGTCTAGATTTCAAGGTCTGAAGAGGGCATGCTCTATCCTTGGACATCTGTACCAGCATCTATAAATTGGTAGAGGTATAGGCTAAGTTTCAATGGTTTGGTGTGGGGTTAGGGACATATTGGGCTTTCAAGAACACAGGAAATAAGAGCATTGGCAGGATCCAGGTGGGGTGTGCTGGCTCTGGTGTCTGCGGCCACTGTCGTCATTTGCTGACAATATCTCCAGATGCCAAGATTTGATACAACTGGATTTAAAACACCTAAGTTCTCAAAGGCCTTCCTGCTTGTGATAAGTGTCAGTCTGTTCATTTGATCTGCAAACTGCCAGATCTATTTCAAATCAGTCCAGAACTTCTCTGTGGACCCCCTTGCAAAGAAGAACAGCAGATCCATGTGAAGTCATGGAGTTCTTTAGTGGATTGGTGGATGTTTAGTGTCTCTGAGTTTTCACTACTGTGATAAGGCATGTTTGTGCATCTCCACCAACCTGAACCCAAGTGCGAAACCGGAACCCAAGGCCACCTTCCCAAAGCCCATGCATTTTCCTCAGCCGCGGCACCTCAGAGCCATTCATTACTATTTTATTTACTCTTATTATATGAATGGGTCTAACAATGGCTATCTGGTTTACAAGTTCACAGCAGACTAAAGAAAGTAACTGAATATGGGGATAAGAGAGTGCACATTGGCAGAACTAAGAATTGACAGCCTGATAGATGGGCACTGGGCCAGAGGAATGGAGTACTTTCAAAGCAAAGTTCAAGGAGATCAAAAAGAATTTTACTTAGAAAAAAACTTCATTTATGCCAAATAATAAAATGGAAGATGGCTTGTCATAAAATGATGAGATACATTATAGTATTATCGCTTTTATAAATTGTGATCATGTATTTATATTTTATAAAATATTTTTATGTCCATTTACTTATTTGTTTCTTTGTCTTTATTTGTTTTTGTTTTATAGTACTGGGGATAGAACCCAGGGGTGCTCTACCTCCGAGCTACACTCCTAGCTCTATTTTATTTTATTGTATTTATTTCGAAACAGTCTTGATAGGTTGATGCATCTCACTACTTGCTGAGATCCTCCTGTCTCAGCCTCCCAAGTTCTGGGATTATAAGCATGCACCACCACACTCAGCATTTCTTTGTCTTTAGATTCTGCCATTGTAAATATTTGTTTTAATAAAATAGTCAGTGAGCCGGGCATGGGTGGCACATGCTTGTAATCCCAGTACTTGGGAGGCTGAGATCAGAGGATCAGGGTTTGCAGCCAGCCTTAGCTACTTAGTGAGGCTCTCTGCAACTTAGTGAGACCCTGTGTCAAAATTTTAAAAATTACAAAATAGGACTGGGGGTGTAGCTCAGAGGTAGAATGCTCCTGGGTTCAATCCCCAGTACCGCAAAAAAAAAAAAAAAAAAGTCAGTGGCTTGGTCCATAAATGCAGTTTTGGAGATTTGGAGGTGGTGGGAGGGTGATATCATTTTCCCATGAATGACACTTAGATGGCAATGTGCTGGTTGCGCCTGGTGCAGATTGGTCTATTTCCAAATTAACTAAGTCTGAGAGAGCCCTGGTCCTGGCTTCTTGGTGGTCTGCACTGCCATCCTATGTCTCTTGTGTGTCACCCTCACTCTTTGTGTGTCACCCTCACTTCAAGTCGCCATGGCAACTTGAAGATGACCTTTGCTCTGCTGACCCTTCCTCCTCCCTATTGCCCCAAATGTCCCCCAAAGCTGAGTACTGGAGATCAGGGGACAAAGCCATCTTCCTAGCTCCAGTTTTCTTTCCCATCTTCTGTCACTCGAGAGCATGGGGGACAAGCAGAGATCGGGGGGGGGGTGGGCTGGACAAGGGTCAGGGTCAAGGTCGTCTGGGAAGTGGATGGACATCAGCAGTTCTGCAAAGCCCAAAGCCAGAAGTTTACCATGACCAGGAACACAGGCACAGTGTGCGGTCAAGGAGGGGCAAATGCTGGGGAGGCCAGAAGGCCAGGTCGTTCACACGTCCAGCCCGAACAGACAGAGCACACCAAGGTGAGCCCTATTCTTGGCAGTCAAAATCCCAGGAGCAGGAGGGGGGATTTGATTCTGGTAAAACAAAGAGTATGGGGTCAAGAGTAGTGGAAGAGGGAACTAAAATATCTACCATCTCTTTATTCCTTCTATGTATACATTTCACTTTTATTTTTAAAGGACGTGGTCACTCAGAGTGACCACTCTTCTGAAATACCCAAGGCTTCATACTGTGTTTTCCTCTTCTTCCTGCACATTCCCTCTCTGAACACATCAGACACTTCTGTGAGTGTCTCCTCATGTGGCTGACCCAATCTGCATGGCAGGGACTCGGCTGCAGAGATCTCTGAAAAAGTGGCTGTCTTGTTATGAAAGTGCCTCTTGAGTCAGGAGGACTGTATGCTCTGCTTTGTCTAACCTCTAACCTCTAACCTTGAACCTCAGAAGTAGCAGGTTTATTCATCAGAGTGCCAGGTTGCCAACTAGTAGTTTTCTGGACCATAGAGCAACCAACCTCGACAGACTGAATACTAAACAGCAGCTGTCCTGGAAACAGCTTGGCAATTTGGTTGTGACCTGTAATTGGTCTGACAGCGTTGGTGAGGAGTCAGGGCAAGGCGTTAGGTCTAGAATGCAGTTGCTCCCGTGGACTTCTGTTGGCAGGAAGGTGCTCTGTCCTGATTGGCTGCTTGTGAACTCAGCCTCTTAGCACATAGTCTGATGAGGCCCTGCAATGGCAAGGCAAATTGGGCAGTAGGTTTTCTTCTCATCCATCTGTCCCTCTATCCAGCTGTCCAAATATTCACCCATTTGTTGGAAAACGTTTATCAAGTTCCTCCAGTGGGTTAGGGCCTGTGCGAGGCACTGGGGATTCAGAGCTCGCTGTCTCCTGAGCAGCAGATGACTGACAGGTGGTATGACCAGGCCATGTGCAGAGTGCTGTGCTGTGTAAACACAGAGGTGAGGCATCTGCCAGCCCGAGAGGGCCAGGGAGGCTTCCTGGAAGGTGATGCTGGGCCATATTAAGGGAGACACTTGATAAGGAAGTAAAGCTGGAATGATGTTCCAGACAGAGGGCACTACCTGCAGGGAAAAAGATCCTAGAACAAGTAATGTGGCTGTTTTGAACTTAGTGCTGTCATAAGGGACAACAGCATGGAGGGGCTACCCAGCCAGGCAGAGGCTGACCCCATAGGCCCTGTCATGGCGTCATGGTGCCTGGACCCTATTGGAGGGGCTGAGCATCCCCCGAGAATTCTAAGCTTGGGCACGAGAAGCCCTAGTCTTTCTCTCCACCAGCAAAGGCGGACATCAGCAGGGCGCAGGGTGAGCCGAGGTGACCACTGTCTTGTGCTGGGCCCAGGAGATTGGCCAAATGATTTCGACTGACTCATCACTGCCATGGTGACAACAATGCCGACCTCGTAGAGCTCCTGTGATGTCTAGATGACAGGATGTGTGTGAGCCCTTTTGGCATTTGGCACTCAGCTCGAGCTCCACGGGTTTCTGGGGGAGGGCATCTTCCCACACCTGGAGCAGGAGCTGAGCAGAGGCAGGTGCTAACGCTAGATGGCGCATTGTCCTCATGCAAGGCTCTTTTGTGGACAAGTGGCTGAGATGACAGTTCAGCCAGGGAAACCCGGGCTAATTCAGCCCCCTGCCAGCTTGACTTGGCCAGAAAGGCCAGCTGTGGTCCCACAGGGGCTCACTCTTCTATTCTTGCCTTTTTTTTCTGCTTACTGTTCAGCTGATGTACTATACTTTATGCCCTGCATTTCTTCGTGTGTGTGTGTGTGTGTGTGTGTGTGTGTGTGTGTGTGCATGTGTGTGTTGGCACAACAGCTGAGCACACATTCAGACGGCCCTGGTGAGGCAGGCTGCAGGACCCAGGCCAGCCCACCTCCACACCTTCACTTGGTATCACACACACACAACTGAGATGCAGGCCTCGGTCAGGCCCCGTGGCCAGACTGGCTTGTGCACAAACTCGCTCTCTCGTTTTGTGTGCTTGCTGGGCTCCCTGGGGGTAGGTTGGTTGGTTAACTAACTTAAATTTTTCTTTTCTGGGTCCTTGGCTTTCTTGACAAGGGCAGAATCAAGATCATAAGAGTGCACTGATCCAGTGCTGAGGGAACTGTGGCATCCTTGGGGTGCAGTTGCTCCTCTCTTCAAGCTGCCTCCGCCCTTCTGCTTGAGCAGGTTAGCTTCTGGAGGGACCGAGCCACCGGGGAGTCTCCCAGTGACTCTTGTCATGGAATAACGACCATGCAGTTGGGCTTACAAGAAAGGCCTGGAAATGTTCCTTGAGATTGCTGCTCAGGCCTGCTCATGGAAGCAAATATTTCTTTTGTGAAATGGTGTGTGTGTGTGTGTGTGTGTGTGTGTGTGTGTGTGTGTGTGATTCCCAGGGTTCCAGAAGTGATAAGTGATGGTTTCTTCACATCATGCTGTCCTCAGCTTTGGAGCCAGGAGAAGAGGTCTGGGTTCTGTGAGTTCTGCCATGAGTTCAGGGTTCTCTGGGAGTGAAAAGGATCCAGGGAGCCGGGTGTGGTGGTGTGCACTTGTAATCCCAGCATTTGGGAGACTGAGACTGGAGGATCCGGGTTCGAGGCCAGCCTCAGCTACCTAGTGAGGCACTCTGCAACTTAGTGAGACCTTGTTTCAAAATAAAGAATAAAAAAAGGATCCGGGGTGGGCTGATGAATCAGGAAGCACAGTGACCAGAAGCCAGAGGACTCAGGCTTCTATCCTCTCTGCCGCCACTGAGTGTGTGGCTATGGCCATCAGGGAGTCATCTAACCTCTGAGTCACAGCTTCCTTGTCTTGTGAGTCAGGATGTTAACTCCTGCCTTACAGGATGGGGGGGGGGGCAGATTGGGCCTGAGGAAGACTTTGCAGGTTGTAAGTGGGGTTCAGAGTGGGGGAGTCTTTGTTCTAGTGGACAGACCTGGTGCGATGTGCCTTCACTAGGTTACTTGAGAATGATGGATTCTCTCTTGTAACTAAGAGAAACAAACAAATAGAGAATAGTCAAAACCGTGTGTAGAAGCCAATGGCTTGTGAGACATGTCAGACTTAGATAAAGAAAGTGAAGCACGTGTGTGTGAACGACAGATAGGAAGGGATGAAAGAGCCCAGTCGGCACTGAATATTCATGATTCACACTAAATATACATGAAGCCCGCAAAGCAGCAAATATTCAGGATACATTAACCATACAGGAGACTCATGAGGCACTCAATATTCAATCAGCCACCCATTGGTGATGCTGCTATGGTCCCATTTGAGCCTCTAGAAATGCAGATAAACAGCCATGGCTTTCATCAGACAAATCCATATGCTAAGCTATGGCCAGCCGTCCTTGTCCCATGCCTCTCTGATGGAGCACGAGTGCGACTGGACCCTAAGCACCATCTGTCATTTGGACCCCTTGCTCAAACCTCAACTCAGTACTCATAACCACTCTAGTAGCAGGAAGGACTGATATGGCAGAGCAACAGGATGCAGGAGAATCATGCCATCCAGGGTTCCATAGGCAGGCCTCCCATCCTTCTCTCACAGAACTGTAAAGGTGCCCTCCACCCCCTCTCTCTCCCCTTGCTTCTTGCTGTGTTTTAAGTGGACCTAACTAGCCATGTCTGAGCCACTTCCCTTGATCCTGAGCCTTTCTGTTTGGTGATGGGGACAGCTGGCCAGTGGTGGACATGGGAGCTGCCCTCACAGCAAAGTAATTTCCTTCAGGACACTTGGGCCAGAACAGGAGAGCTGGTGCTGGAGCAGGAGAACCATTGGCTTAAATGGCCTGGTTTGGCTCCTGAGATGTGGGCGCCACATCTGTGGGGGCTCTGAGGGATCTGTTGCTCCTCTGGCCCCCCTCTCCACTAGCCCTCATCAGTGTGGACAGAACACTGAGAGACATCCCTGTAATCCCAGCCACCCTGCAGCTCCCTCCCCAGGTCCTAAAGGCTCAGAGTCAAGTGAATCCAGCTGCTGAACACCTGGAAGACTTGCTGTGCCTTCCTGGGAGCACGCTTACTATCCATTTCCTGTGGCCCCTGCAAATGCCATCCATGAGAGAGGCCATTGTCACAGTCACTCTCTGTCTCTGGTCTCTGTCACTCACTAGTGACTTAATAATGTCACTTAGGTCCTTATGCCTTGGCTTCTTAACAGTAAAAATGGCACGTAATGTCCAGTAACAGCAAATATTTATTGAATAAGGCTGAGCACAGATAAGACAGGCAATCCTTTTTATGTTATTTTATGATATTATTTATATACTTTTTGTTTAAAAAAATAGGCACACAGGCTCTGGGCTAGATCCTAAATATGCAGAGATGAAAATTCAGTTCCTGCCTTTAAAGAGATAGTAATGTAATTGGAGGAAGATACAAGGAAATCAGCCCAGAATAGGGTGTGAGGAATGAGTACACCCGGACTCTCAGATCAGCCTGGGGAGTCTTCGAAGACTTCCCGGAGGACATGGTACTCGATTTGAAGGCTGAAGGCAGATCCAGGAAAAGAAGGCTGCTCTAAGTAGGAGGAATGTGGGAGAACGATGAAGCCTCAGACAGTGGAATTCATCAGGAGAGTGACAAGTGGTTATAATGACAAGCGGTTGTAACAGGAGATAGACTGTCTTGGAGAAATCCCTCTAGTAGCCTAGCACAGGAAATATTGGTAGACATAGAGACAGGAAGAAGTTCAGGGACTGTAAGTGAGCCACAATAGGAAGCGACGGGTCCTGAGGACTTACTTCTGGGTCCTCACATCAGGCCTGCTAGAACTCAGAGGATCCGATAGGTGTCTCCCCAGCTAAGTCAGCCATCAGCCCCACCCGCACGCTGCACCCCGCACCCTGCACCACCAGACCCCATTCGAAGCCTGGGTGGAGAGTGGTGGAAAAGGGGCCAGCTCTAGGACAGGTGGGGTGTGGAGCAATCTCCCTGAGCCCCGTTGTCCTGTCCCTGCTGCTCATGCTCAGGAGGGGCCTGGGGGAGAGAGGGAAGAAAGGAGGGGAGGAGAAGAGAAGGAGGGGGAGGAAGAGGAGGAGGAAGAGGAGGAGAAAGAAGAGGAGGAGGAGGAGGAGGAGGCTTACCAGTGGATTCCATAGCTGCTCTTCAGCTGCCTGTCCCCTCACTCAGCTAGAAAGGCAATTTTTGTATTTTTGATCCTTCCATATTTTGAGAAGAAACAGCACAACAGATTCAGCACAAAAAACAAATGGAGCATTCAGTGAGCAAGACCAGGTGTTTTTGCCCAGACTCACCCAAAACCAGACCAGGCCCCCTGGGCAAGGACCTTTGCTACCATGGAATCTTAATGAAGATTTGGGGGGCTGTTGGGCACAGGACTGGGAGGATCTAGAGGCTTCTTGTGGAGGAAGCCATCCTATTGGTAGTATCAGTCTAGGTTCAACCAGGAGAAACATACCATGCAGGAAGTTGAGCAGGGAAGTTTAATATGAAAGTTTTAAAACTGTAACAGGGCATTGGAGTAATGGGAGCATGGGTAGTAAAATGAAAGATGAGTGTTAAGTGATACAACGGCAGATAAAAGCGGTGTCCATTACCCACAGGGCTGGGACAGAGTGACCAAGGAAGAGCCCCATTTCTCCACCAGGGTGGATCAACCCCTTATTGGAGAGGGGATCATTGTGGCTTATTGAATGGCAGAGAAGTCACTGTGGTGCCGTGCTGCAGAACTTGCTGGAAATCTACCCTAGGGTGCCAAGGGAAGCTGTTCACAGGAAGGCATGTCACCAGAGGTGCTCTATTACTAAATGGCTCACTTTATAAAGTGTAATTTTCTCCCAGAAACTATTGAGAAGACATGTATTTAAGGGCTGAGACATAGTAAAATTAATCATTTTTACTGCTTCATCGAAGACATTCTTAAATGAAATTGGCTTTTTTTTTTTTTTTGCCTTCTTTTTCTCTGTGAATGTAGAGCAGTAAGGAGCACAGTGACTAGTCATTTGTTTGGTGCCAAAGTCTTGATTTGCAAGAGGCCCCAGCAGTTCTACCCACCACTGCCTCTGCATCATTAGCATAAATGTCAACACTATGGGAAGGGAAAATAACATAGCACTATTATTAAAATAGTTTTGATCTAGGAATGGTGATACACACCCATAATCCCAATGCTTGGCAGGCTGAGACAGGAGAATCACAAGTTCGAGGCCAGCCTCAGCAACTTAGACACCCTCATCAACTTAATGAGACCCTGTTTCAAAATAAAAATGAGCTGTGGGTGTAGCTAGGAAGTAGTAGAATGCCCCTGGCTTCAGTCCCCAGCACCCCCCACAAATAGTTCTGATCCCACAGTCCCCCGAAAAGGCTCCTGAAACCCCACGGGTCCCTATACTACCCTTGGAGGACTGCTGAGTTAAATGACTTGTTCAAACCCCTAGACTAGGGAGTGACCAAATAAGAATTCAGACACTGAGCTCCCAACGTCAAACCTTGGGATCTTGCTACCAAACCTGTTGCAGTTGCCAATAAATAGCATGACTCTTTTCTGTCCAAAGGCTTAATAAGTTCTTATTTCTGATTGAGACTGGGTTGGAGGACATAGCACTAGGTCTGCTAATCAAGTGGGCTTGTGGGCCTGATGATGCTAAGCCCAGTCCATCAGCAGCACTGCTGGCCTGGGAAGAGGCTGGGGGACAGGAGGGGTATTGCCCCAAAGAGGCAAGGCGGAACTGGGGCCCTCTGTGGCTGCTCACCCCAGGAGGTAGGAGGGTAGAGCTGGCTGTGGTCAGTTATTCCTAAGTCAGATAAGTCTCTCCACCATAAAATATGGGAGAAACCTCAGCCTTAGAATAGGGATCTCAGATGCTTTGTGCTCTCACACTCTGTATTGGAGATGTTTTTCTTCCATTTCTCCTCTGTATCCTCATCCTACCTGGCCTAAATGATCCCTACAGCCAATTTCTCGTCACTTTTTTTTTTTAACAGATGTGTTCAGCATCCTTTCTATTCCCTATGCAACTTCCTACATCATTAATTAAAAGTAATCACATAACTGGCATGGTGGTCCACACCTGTAATCCCAGTACTTGAGAGGCTGAGACAGGAGGATCAAAGGTTTGAGGCCAGCAGCATGCGGTAACTTACAGACCTTGTTTCAAAAATGCAGTAGGGCTGGGGATGTAGCTCAGAGGTAGAATGCTCCTGGGTTTCAATATTCAGTACTGTAAAATTAAGTTAAATCTAAAAAGCATTCCCCTGCTTGTTTAGACAGGTAAAGTATATTGGAAGTCATAAATACTCCACCCTTATTAAGAGTCAGTGGCAAGGCAGGGAAGAGATGTAGACCAGGGCCCCGTTGGGCCTCGCTATGATGAGGAGCTCCAGGCTCAGCTGATCAGAATGCCTAGGTCAGGGCACCCCAAGTGACCAGTCCCTGCCAGGCCCCTTCATGTTCTTGCAATGCATCCTGGAAATTCAACCCATTACTTGCCAATGGGGGAAATGCCACTTTAGAGTGACCAGATGTTTATATCTGCCTGCTACCAAGAGCCACCTCTGGGCATCTGGAAAAGTAAACAAATCATTAGATGGCTAAACAGACTTAAAGCCTTGGGAGCGAGGCAGGCCTGCTCTGCTGCAGAACAGGCCTTTCTCGTGATTAAATATTTGTGCTGCCAGCTGCGCGCTGCCCGCGTCCCTCTGGACGGCCCTCCACACGCAGCGGTGAGCGCGGCTTTCTAGAGTCTGCAGCGATCGGCTGACAGTTCCTCTCACCTGCCCGCCTGTGCTTGAGGTGACCACCTTCTTCCTGTTAACCCCTGGTGCTTTCAGGACAGGCCATGCTGTCCGAGCTTATAGACCATTTTATGTTCATTGTGTTTCTTTTTTTAAAAAATTTCTCCACTGGTGCATCTTGAGTGGCTGCTTCCTAATGGCTACTCCCAGTCACTCCCGCAGCACAATTTACTCCTGGGAAGAGTTCCCTTCAGATGGTTAATCCTAGTCAGAGCTGTGGGTTCCCATTAGGCCTGATCAAAGGGCTTCCTGCAACCTCCTTGTCTCTCCAAGTGCCACATGGGTTGATTTACTTAACTGATAGCCTCTGTCTCCAATGTTGCTAGGAGCCAATGGGGGTTATATAAATGTCCTTTAAGCCAAAAACAACAGATAGTATTAAGGGGCTTAGGCAGAGTTTGGAATTGGGCTTAAGAGTTTGGCATTTTGAAACCTAAACCTCTTTTCACCCCTTACAAAGATTTTTGAAAGGTAAGCAAACAATTATATGTTATTAATAAGCATTTAAAAGCTAGCCTTTAGAAGAAACAAAACCTTAAGCCCCAGGTCTTTATCTTCCAGTGTGAATTATCCTCTTCAATTCCCTTAAGTCTAGAAGTTTTCTTTGAGTACTATCTATCTGTTCCCTGTAGCTTAGTGTTTGAATTGTTTGTAAGAGCGTTCATTATAAAAACCCATTCATAAGGCAAGTGGTCTTTGAAGGAGCCAGTTTGCTTTTTAAAAATGGAGGCTCCTTAGCCCAGTGGGTGTGGTGGCACATGCCTGTTTTCTCAGTACTTGGGAGGCTAAGACAGGAAGATCACAGGTTTGAGTCCAGCCTCAGCAACTTAGTGAGACCCTGTTTCAAAATAAAAAGGAGCTGGTGCTGTGACACATGCCTGTCATCCCAGTACTTAGGAGGCTGGAATAGGAGGATGATAGGTTCAAGGGTAGCCTCAGCAATTTAATGAAGCTCTCAGCTAATTTAGTGAGACGTTGTTTCCAAATAAAAAATAAAATAGGGTTGAGGCTGTAGCTTGGAGGAGAATGTCTCTGGGTTCAGCCACTAGTACAAAAAACAAAAAACAAAAAAGGAGGCTCCTAACTTAATTGGTTACTCAGTTTTATATTTATTTATTTATTTATTTTTTGCAGTACTGGGGATTGAACTCAGGGGCATTCTACCTCTGAGCTATACCCCCAGCCCTATTTTTTATTCTTTATTTTTGAAACAGGGTCTCACTAAGTTGCGGAGTGCCTCCCTAGGTAGCTGAGGCTGGCTGCAAACCCGGATCCTCCTGTCTCAGCCTCCCAAATGCTGGGATTACAAGCGTGCACCACCACACCCGGCTTAGTTACTCCGTTTTAAAGAGATGGCTCAATGGGTTTGTTATTACCATGTTGCTGGATACACAGATACCTTTTTATTAGGTTCTACTAGAGGTACCTTACATTGAATCACCTGGGAAGGTTTAAACCTCAGCTTTCAGGGTCCCGTTGATCACCTTCTTTTGAATAGACTGAGCTTTCCTGGTGTGCCCCACGCCTCAAGTTTACTGATGATCTTGTGTTGGTTGTGTTTTACAGCAACTTGTTCCTGGGGTGTGTAGGGAGGCACCTTAATTCGAAAAAAGCTCCTGTAGTAATTCTGATGGATGCAGGGACCACCTGTCCTGTTCCTATTCTTTTTCTTTACGATGCCACAGAACCCACCAGACAACTTTTCTGTGTCAGTTCTTGTTTCTTTCATCCTCCCTGAGATGGGCTCCAGCAAAGGTTTCCAGGACACGCCAGACTTTGCAGGACCCCTATCAAATGGGCACTGGCAACCATGGCCTGCTGGAGTGACACAGAGCATCAAGGAGTTTGGACTCTGCGTCCTTCTTCCTGCTCTGCTCTCTCTGACTTGCACTTTCTCCAGAGCTCCCAGCCCTGGGTGGGGAGGGGGGGGCAACATGTGTGCAATATGGAGAAGGGAGGGGAGGAGTGAGCCTGTGGTTCACCGGTGCTTGCATACACACATTAATTTTAGGGTCTTCATCTGCTTTGGTAGACAAATCACAAACATTTCCATGAATAACCGCGTCTGTTATGCAAATTGGTTTCTGTCTGCTGATCTGTTGAGAATAATCTTCCATAATTACAACAGTTATTTACTTATGGGCAAATCAGCTTTCTTACCACCTTCTCCATTCAAGAGAGGCCTCCAACTGCCGCGGGAGCCCACGTGTCTGGGCAGGGTGGGCTCTGGCTGGATGAGCCTTGGCCTGAGCCGGCAGGTGCTGGGACAGGAGGGTCTGCTCTGCCTTTGGCCAGTGGTATAGGGTATTAGGCTCACTCATGCTTCTCTGCACTAAGGTGTCTAGGGTTTCACAGCTAGTTGAAGAAACAAGTCGCAAAGAACAAGTGAAGGATAATGAAATCTTAAAATGTGCAGTTCTGCTTGGAATCGGCACAGTACATACTCAGCAAAGAAGACAGAAGTGTGGCCTGAAGAATTCTGAGATGCTTCTTGGAGAAAAACTGGCCCTGGGCTTTTGAAGATGGACAGGATCTCTGGGGAGCCTCAGGTGGGAAGACAGGTCAGGCCTCAAACAGAGGCTGGAGGACGGAATTCGCACAGCAAGGCCTATCTGGGTCCAGGAGGCGGGGAGGCCTCCCAGCCCAGAAGTAACTGACTTAAACAACTGCCCTCTGACCTATGTCATGTCAGCTTCATTTAGTTCTCTGTAAGAAGTGAGGTAGGCAGGGAGAAGCTAAAGTAGATTGCCTAAGGTAACCAAACCAGAAAGACTGAGATGTTACAAGTGGCAGTGGAATAAAAAGAAAATGGAAGTTCTAGAAATGTAGAAGGTAAACAGTCAACCCTCCATATCCATGGGTTCCACATTCTTAGATTCAACCGAAAACTAAAGTATTTAAAAAAATTTCATCTATGCTAAACAGGTATAGACTTATAATTGTCATTATTCCCCAAACAATACAGCATAATGACTATTTCCATTGTAATAGGTATTACAAGTAATCTAGAGATAATTTCAAGAACACGTGTAGGTGCAATGCAAACACTGTACCATGTTACACAAGAGACCTCAGCATCCATCAAGTTTGGTATCAGTGGGGGATCCTGGAACCAATCCACTGTGGATACTGAGGATCCGCTCTAACTGGGACATGACTCTCTAGGATCTTGACCTGTGGTGGAATAAAACAGGTGGGAGAGACCTGGGGCAGGGGAGGATGACCATGTTTTCCCGTTTGGGTCTTCATCTTCCCTCCCCAACATGTGTTTTCTTTTTCACCTGGATTTTATAAATTGAACCCCCTAGGACAGAATAGAACTTATTCTTCATATTCTAAGAAAACTGAGACCAAGATGGGCATGGTGGGGCAGGCCTGTAATCCCAGTACTTGGGAAGCTGAGACAGGACGACTGCAGGTTTGAAGTCAGCCTCAGCAACTTAATGAGACCCTGTTTCAAACTAAAAAATAAAATTGGGTGGGGGTGTAGTTCAGGGGTAGAATGCCATTGGATTCAGTCCCCAGTACCACCAATTAAAATAAGGAAAGAAAAATAAGAATGAGATCAAGAAAAAGTGTCACCAGTCATGTGATCCATGACAGGCTCTGACTCTCTTGGGATCAGGTCTGTCACTCTAAGTTATAATTAATAGTAATATTGATAACATAGAAAACTAAACATAGGAGATTCATCTTGAACTTCCTGTACTGTCCTCAGTACCTGATGGTTATATCCTTGTCTCCAAATGCCTTCCATTCTAACATGGAAGGTTTCATTTTTCTTGGGCTGGGCTACGGGTGAGCCACTGGATCACCCTGAGGAGCCCTCTTCATTTACCTGGCTGCCACCTTTGGAGCAAAGGGTCAGAAAGAAAGCCGGAGGAAACCAAGGAGTATTAGGTTACCTATATCTGCTAACAGATCCACTACAATTTGAATGGAATGAACTAGTCTTTTCCCTCACTATCTAACAGACGGAGGGCAAGATAGAGAAGGGGAGGGAACTTGTGAGGAAGATCAGATCAGCTATAGAGAGTAAAAGAGCGATGCTTCTCTTCCTGGTAGAGTTATAATGTCAGGATCTCTGCGGCCTCTTCACACTCGAACTCAGACAGTTTTATGGAAGGAGGGATCTGTACTATCCTCACTCATGTATCTTCGGAGAGTATTTATTGAGCCCTTACTCTCTGCCAAGAACTGTGGCGGCCTGGACACTCGGTGTTGAATAGGCACAGTTCTTGTTCTCCATGAGTCACAGACTAGTCAAGAAAACTCAGATAGTCCTGGGGTTAAAATCAGTGCCATGTTTGATGAGGGGGTGCAAATGAAGGGTTATGCAAATCCAAGAAGGGCTCATCATCGGGGTCAGCAAAGGCTTCCAGGAGAAGGTAACGTTTACTGTCTACCATCCAGCCACACAGTCCTTCCCACTTGAGGGCATTTGCACTTGCTGTTCCTTCAGAATCAAATGCTGTTCCTTCTCCTTTTGACGGTGCTCCCATGCACCTCCAGGTCTTATTATAAACACTGCTTTCTCAAGGAGCCCTCTCCTAACCTCCCTCCCCAAATCTAAGTGGATGACTCCTTTGTTATTTTTTATTCCTCATATCTTTTGCTTTTCATTTACAATACAAATGTACTTGTACCTCTGTGAATTTTTTAAATAACTGTTTACTTTCCCCACCAGTGTTTGAGCTCCTCAAAGTAGATTTTCCTCTGCTCTGTGTACTACAGTGCCTGATAGGCAGAGAACACTGAGTAAATATTGGTGGGACACATGAATAAAATTACCCAATAAAAGCAAGAAACCCTCTGAATATCAGTTTTTACATCTATAAATGGGATTTATTCATCTACTTCATGGGGTTTCTGTAGTGTGGTAGTCTAACAATGTATACTAAGAAGATTTACATCCTAATCCCCAGAATTGAGTATACATTACTTCACTTGGCAAAAAGGACTTTGAAGCTGTAACTCTGTGAAGGATCTTGATGTGGGAAATTCTTCTGTATTATATTGGTGGATCTGATGTAAGCCCGGGTGTCTGCCTAAGAAGGAGATGGGAAATCAGAGGGGCAGGGGGACATATGACGATGGAAGCAGAAATTGAAGATATTATGTGGATGATTTTGAAAATGGAGGAAAGGGCCAAGGGTGAAAGATGACAACTTGGAAGAAGAAGAATGGATCTCCCCCTGGACAATTCAGAAGAAACTACCTTGAATACTCCTGAAAGGAATCAAGTCATATAGACTTGATATATGGCTCAGCTCCAACTTCTAGAATTACAAGAGAAAACAGTTGTATTGTCTTGAGCTTCTAAATTTGTAGCAATTTGTTATAGCAGCAACGGGAAACTAATACATGTAGGAATCGAATAAGATAATGTGTCCCTCTTGAAAAAGCACAAAGCCAGAGAACATTATTAGCTTATGACAACTCACCATTTGTTTATTCAATTTCTGCACAGAGCTGTGTAAGCTCCAGCTTCCTCAATGAAGAGAGATGCTTAAATAATAGCCCTACACCCCCAAAGGAAGATATTTTTTCATGGCTTATAATTGCCATAGAGCTTGAAAAGTTTCCAGGTCTTATGGTTCTTAATTATGTTCTCATGCATATGCATTAATTATCCGCATGCTCCTACCTAGCTTGTTACTGCAAAGATAATTTTCTTAAAAATATATATTTGGAACGGTTTCCTCTGCATGCATCTCCCTCTGAAAATATCCTATGAAAATTTTCACCTCCACTGCTATAATCTGCTCCAGTTGGAATGCACATGTCAATCCTCCCCTACACAATGGAATTAAACCTCCACGCTCATCTGCTCCAATCTCAGTGCCTGTTTATTTGACCTGGAAATTTTCTCCTTATAATTCCCAATGATTGCAGATTTGGTCCTCTAGGCTTACGTCTGCTTTGCTGGGTATGATCTGAAATTGAGGAAGGACCAGGACTTGATATTTAAATGGCAGTGGAGGGGAACAGAGGGTGTCGATTTTTCTGCTTGCTATTTCTCCCTGTTGGAAGTGACTTTGTCAGGTCTGTGCTTCTGGCCTGCTGAATTCCAGCTGTAACACAGGGCTAGAGAGGCAGTTTTACCAGTAAATCTATGACCGTGCCAACTGAGGGCATATGAATTTCCCATGTGACCCTTCTGATGACATTTAGTTCCATATGGGTCCATTTACCAGTCTGGAAGTCCATTCTCCCTTTGTCCTTCTGTAGTGGTGCTCATAGGAACTCTGCCTGTGGGTTTGTGTTGAGAAAATCATAAGATCTTCATGGGGATCTTTCATGAAATAGTCCAATGTTCTCTTGGTGAAATAACAGGTGGTGGTTGTCCTCAGTTTTTGACTACTAGACTGGACTTTCTTTTGTGAGAGAAGAGACTTCTCCTTTGGAAACTCCATTTAGTAACACATGAGCTGTACTGTTAGGTAAGTCCCTTAACCTCTCTGCAGCTCAAATTCCATATCTGTAGAGTGGAGATTATAGCATAAACATGGTAGTATCATTGGGAATATTAAATGAATTAATATGTAAAATGCTTGTCATGTACTGAACACAGTCACTCGAAAAATACTTGTTCCAGCTGGGCATGGTGGCGCACGCTTGTAATCCCAGCATTTGGGAGGCTGAGAATGGAGGATCTGGGTTTGCGGCCAGCCTCAGCTACCTAGTGAGGCACTCTGCAACTTAGTGAGACCTGGTTTCAAAATAAAGAATAAAAAAAATAGGGCTAGGGGTATAGCTCAGAGGTAGAATGCCCCTGAGTTCAATCCCCAGTACCGCAAAAAAAAAAAAAAAAAAAAAAAATGCTTATTCCCTCCTATGACTGGTGAGGGTCCTATGACCCTTACTCCACTTTTCATGCTTGAGGAGATACATACATATCCTAGGGTTGAAGGAATATTTTGGAGCATTGGGACATAGAGTCAGAACAATCTGGGAAGATGCCTGGTAGTATGCACTTTGAGCTGGCTGCCTGGGTGACATTGATGCCAATGGCCATCAGACTCTTCTTTTAGGAAGTGCTTCAATGGCCTGTGAAGATGGGGAGCTTGGACCATAAGCATTTTTATGGCAGCATCTTTGTGGTGTTACCTGTAGGTATTCGCAATGCCTGTCACAGAGAAGACACCCCCATCTTGGCCAATTTCAAATGAGTACCTCTGTTTGCTTTCAATATTACCTGATGTTTCAGTTAGCTTGTCCATTGATGAGATCAAAATACCCCATAGAGAGGATGAAAGGTTTACTTGGGCTCACAGTTTCAGAGGTACAGTCCACAGCCAACCAAATCCAAGGCAGACATCATGGCGGCATGGCATGTCAGAGGTCAACAGTTCATCTCATGGCAGCTGGAAAGCAGAGAGCGAGACGGGAAGCAACCAGGGACAGGAAGTGACCAAGGCCAACCCTCAGTGACCTTCTTCCTCCACCGTGCCCCACCTGCCCAAGAGAACCTTGAAGTAAATCTATTCAAATCATTAATCCTTCAGTGGATTTGTCCACTCATGAGATTAGAGCCCTGATTCAAATATTTCACCTCTGAACATTTTTGCATTGCTAATATGTGAGCTTTTCCAGGGGATATTTTATATTCAAACCATAAAGCTTGATTTATTTTTTTTTCTCAGGTTTTAGCCCCCACCCCACTCCTCACTCTGGGCAATTAGAGGGCTATGCAAAAAATACACCAGTACAGTAACTGACCATCTGAACATTGAAATGTCTTTCTCAGGACATCTGAAGTTCCTATTCCCCTCCATTGTAGAAGGTCCAAATCTAGTCATCTTTCAGTGAGTCCCAGTCCAAATGCCACATTCTGTATGAAACCTTCCCTAGTTCTGGCTGGCACTGCTCTTGTCTCCGAGCAGTTTCTTAATAGCATTTAAAGTAAGTTAACTCTATCAGTTAGCCTTTCCAGGAGTTTATAAGCTCTTGGTGGCCTCACCCCTAATATCTCAAAAATGCATCCCCTTCTCCTATCTCCACCACAATTGTTCTGGCCCCTGCTCTATCACCCTGATCATATTGCACCAGTCTCTTCGTTTGGCCTGTCCACATCATTCTGGCCTTTTCTAGAAAATTGCTGAAGAGGGTCTTTGAACATAGGAGTCTGATATCATCGTCTTCTGTAACCCTTGCTTGTCCACACTGCCACTTAAACCCCCTCAGTGGTGCTGCTTCCCTGTGCCAGTCAGGGCAAGCCCAGAGTTTTTAACATGACTTCAGGGCTCCATGGGCTTGGCTGTCCCCTCTGCTCCTCCCTCTCCATTCACCCTAGTGTTACAGCCCCTCATGCAGATCTTGAAGTTCCATGAATACAACATGCCCCTTCTGGCCACTGTGTCTTTGCTTATGCCTAGCATTATTTCCCCGCCCTGGCTCATTAGCCTAGCTAACTTTGTTTTCAGCACTGAGTAAAAGTCCCGTTTCCTCAGGAATGACTCCTCTTGAGCCTCCCCAATTCTAGACCACATTCTCTTACTGTGTGATCTCCTCAGGCTGTATATTATGATTCTATACAGTCATACAGGTAGCTGATGAATGTTTGCTTCCATGAGAGCAAGGACATATATTCTTTTGTTCACCCTGCATCTCCTATACCTTAGCTGGTAAGTCTTGAAACATACCAGGTGCTCAGTATATATTTGGTGATTGAATAAAGGAGTGTTTACTTTGGGTCAGGACTTTTGAACCTACCCAGAAAGCACCTGGTTTCATTGAGTACTGAGAATCAGAATTAGGTAGTTCATCTCTAGTTAATAAGAATCGAAATATTTTGTGAAAACTAGTGTCTGACTTAACTTGGATCCAGGACTACTCTGATTAATTGTGATAAGACAATTTTCTTGAGGTTTAAGCCCTCACTATTTTCTGGGAAATTATATTTTGCCAACTAAATGACCTATGGAACAGACTTGGGTAGACAGATGGCTACCCATAGAGCCCTATGCCAATGTGAATTTGGGAGATGAATGTTTTATAATGAACAAGAAGGTGACAGCTGTGATTAGGTAAATGGTGGAGTTGGGGGGGAAACATGGAATATGTGGAGTCTCTGGATTTAGATCACATACCCTCCATCCAACCCTAAGATCTAGCAATATAATTCAAGAATAGAAAGGGTCAGAGTAAGAGAAGGAAAATAAAAGGCACATTTAGGGAAAGGATGCTCAAAATGTATAAAGAAAATGTGGAAGAACAAGAAGATATGATGAATGAAGGGTAGCAATGCACAAGAACTACAGGTCCAGGAGATTCTGACCATGGAGGCATCAGATGACATAGGTTGGGGTGCCTGTCCCCCACCCCCAGAGCTCCTTCTCAGGCAATTTCCTGGAGTCCAGATTGAGGGGATTGATGAAAGCAGTCAATCTGCTCTCACCTCTTGCTTCTCATACAATCATTTTGCCTAGAGCTGGTTCTTGAGCAGAACTGGGCCAATCAGAATTGGTCTCTCAAGGGACTAAGAGAGTTATTTGTCAGAGAACCTGGGCCCGGGTCTGAGTCAGCTTCCAGGCAAGCCAAAGCTGAAATTATGGGAGCAGAAACCATAAGTGAGGAAGTAGGTGTACAGAGGAGAGAAAACAGCACAAATCAGAGAGGCGGGGATTCAGGACTATTTGCACCAGATAGAATAGCTGTCAGCAAATTCAAATTCCTTAGATTCCATTTCCAGGAGGCCTGGCTGGGTCAGGTAACTGTGAGTTCTACATTTTTTCAATGAGCTCTGCTTTTTATGGGCTAGTGCATGTGGGCCTCTCTCTATCTTAATAGTCAAAAGAAATTTGAGAAGCTGCCAGTGATTGAGCAGGCAATGGAGCAAGTGGTTTCTACTTGGATTTAGGTTATGTCTGGGAGGGCCCAACTTTGCCAAAGACTAGAGCCAAGAACACAGCCTTAGAAGAAATGAGGTAGAAATATCACATTTGACTGTAGCTAAGCTGAAAGTTAGGTCTTGTATTCATGTATACAGTTGGCATTTTCTATTACACTTGAGTGAGGAAGATGTTCCTGATTGGGTATCTAACATAGCATGAGTTGGCCTAATGATCCGTGATGGAGGAGCAATGCTATGGCAGAGCCCCCCAAGACTGAGATCCAAAGTGGAAAATTTTCTTTATGACCTTGGGAGATTGTAGTGGAAGTGACCAGCTGGAAAAGAATGGGGCTGGCTTCTCCTTTTTCCCCCAAGTGGCAACCTGACTAAGAAAAGATCTTCTGGATTCCTTCCCTACTTTTCTAGATTATTTCTAAGAGGTTAGTACCATGCTAAGGTTCTTATAAAACCACACTCCCTGCTATTCCCCTTGGACAGACTCTTAGCCACCAGCTAAATGCCCTCAGGTGTTCAAGGCTTAAGACTGCAGACTCAGTACCTACGTTGTTGTCAGCCTGGGGTATTGCCAGCTGGTCAGCAAGTGTTTAAAGAACATCCCTTGAGTGCTTGTTGCTGTAGCAGATATTCTATGTACTTGGCTTATATGTGTGAAGAAAACAGTTAATTCCCTGCTCAATGTGTTATTCTGTTGGAAGGGTTCTGACGCTTTGGTGGGCATTGCCAGGGCAACCAGACCAATAGTCTAATTAATGCTGCAGCAATTACACCCAACCCTAGCTAAACAGAAGAGGAAACTGGTTGGGATGATTTTCTTCTTGTTGAGGGATGGGCCAAAGAGAAACACAGTTGAAGAGGCTTTGTCCCATTTTTAAGCCATTGGAAAAAAACACGAAGAAAACTAGTTTGGGTGGAGTCATAGATGAAAATAGTTCATTTCATAACCAAGCAGATGACCAGTAGCAAAATATTTGAAAGGTTTCTTAGGAAAGAAGAAAATCACAATCTCAAGGGTCTACCCAGGATGAAGCTGAATTGCTGGTATACACATGTGTGTTTTGTGTAATTTTTGTTTTGTTTGTTTGTTTGATTGATTGATTGATTGATTGTGTGTGTGTGTGTGTGTGTGATAACTACTGCTCTTGAATATTATGAAATACCCTACTATACATCTAATAAATTATTCCTTTTTTTAAGCCAATTTGAGGGTTTTTCCTTTTCTTGCAGTTAACAGATTTCCTCTTTCAATTTACAAGGCAAGTCTAAAGTAGTTGTGCACTGTCTAGGATTTCAGTCAGGGCTCCTGTGTCAGTGCTTGTAGCTCTTTATCACCACCTGATGGCAATGTCTTTCAAGTGCAGGGCCTTTAACAGAAGCAAAAACCAGTCTAACATGTCAATAAGAAAATAGATGTCAACAAGGTAATAATTCCACAACTGTTCTTATTCCAGTTTTAGCAAATTTTGAAATCAAAATGAATCATATTCTTGAAAGCATTAAATGGCATATATCTGTGCCAAGCTTATTCCATTCCAGCTGGAGGATTCAGGGAATCTTGGAGAAATGAGTTGTGATTTCTTGAATCAAGGGCCAGAACGGGTCCCTCTTCTGGCTTCAGTTTATACAGATCTCTGTTTTGTGGTTCTGAGCAATTCTACATGTAATCTTGGGGAATGATTTATTCCCTTTCTAATTTCACTCTAGATAAAACACTAAACAATGAAGTGGAATCTATTTAGAAATGTATAGATCCTTGAAACACACAAATTCTCAAACATCAGCAAAATATATAAGTAACACTACAGCTTGAGGTTTTGATTACTCTGGTGCCTGTGTTTGAAGGAAATAATATTGAGTACCCTGGTGCCAAACATTTGACATACATTATTATGTCCTTCTATATCCAAAGAATGAACTCCATTCTAAAAATGAGGAAATTCAACTGCAGACAGATTAAGTTCTTTGTTGGATCAGAATGACTCTAGGTTGAAAGCTACTGATCAGTCTGGCTGACAAAGCAGGTGAGTAATACTGAAAGGATTTGGGAGAGCTCACAGACAACCAGGGCTAAGCTTCTGGAGGGGATCCTAAAATTTCCCTGCAGAACTGCTGTGATTAGCAGAGTATAAGTCTTGGTTCTAGCTGCAAGGGAGTCTGGGAAGAGAGTTGCTGGCATTCTCAGTTCTGCTAGAAGAGGCTGCTTGAGTCCCTCAGCAAGGGAGGATTTTCTTGGAGATAGAAAGTGGTCCAAACGTAGGCAGCCAAACAAGGGCCACATGCCTACCACTGGACGAGGGATATAAACTGAGATCATAAAGCTTCACTAGGGGGTAGCACATCTTTTCACATTTTCTCTCATATGCCCACTGAAATGAAAGGAGATGCTCACTTCAAAAAAAAATACTCAGCCGGGCATGGTGGCGCACGCTTGTAATCCCAGCATTCGGGAGGCTGAGACCGGAGGATCCGGGTTCACGGCCAGCCTCAGCTACCTAGTGAGGAACTCCGCAACTTAGTGAGACTCGGTTTCAAAATAAAGAATAAAAAATAGGGCTGGGGGTGTAGCTCAGAGGTAGGATGCCCCTGAGTTCAATCCCCAGCACCGCAAAAAACAAACAAACAAACAAACAAAAAACTCAGCCGGGTGTGGTGGTGCAGTCTTGTAATCCCAGCATTTGGGAGGCTGAGACCAGAGGATCTGGGTTCGCGGCCAGCCTCAGCTACCTAGTGAGGCACTCCACCACTTAGTGAGACCCTGTTTCAAAATAAAGAATAAAAAAATAGGGCTGGGGTAGAATGAGGTAGAATGCTCCTGAGTTCAATCCCCAGTATCGCAAAAAAGAAAAAAAAATACTCATTGACAAGTGCTGTGTGTATGTATGTCATTGTCAACATGATTTACATTATGATGTGAGATGAAAATGCACCAATAAAAGTACATTAAATACATACACACACAATTAATGTATATACACACACATCCATTGAAAGTGGAGCATGATGGCACATGCTTGTAATCCCAGTACTTGGGAGGCTAAGACAAGAGGATCGCAAGTTCATGGCCAGCCTCAGCTACTTAGTGAGGCCCTCCACAACTCAATGAGACCCAATGAGTTCAAAATAAAGAATAAAAAGTAGGGCTGGGGATGTAGCTCAGAGGTAGGATGCCCCTGGGCTCAATCCCTAGTACTGAAAAAAAATTCATTGAACTGGGCATGGTGGTACACACCTGTAATCCCAGCTACTTGAGAGGCTGGGGGAGGGAAAAAGCAAATTAGCAAATTCAAGGCCAGCTTTCGCAATTTAATGAAATCTTGTCTCAAAAATAAAATAAAAAGGACTGGTAGTACAGCTCAGTGGTAGAGTACCCCCTGGGGCTCAATCCCCAGTATCACACACTTACACAAAGTATTCATTGTAAAAGTGTTGAGTATTTTCAATAAGCTAAACAAGTTACTAAGTGATGGGGTTATAAGGGCACAAAGCCCTTTACAGGACCTAGCCCTCCAGGTGACTTCCTGATCATGCTGACATACCTGAGTAAGAGTACCAGGAGACCAGTCTGTGATGACATTCTGTGCCAGGTACTTCTGTGCATTGTCTCTAAATCCTGACAGCAACCCTGCAAGAGGGTTTTCCCCCCACAGATGATGAAACAGGTTCAGAAAGGCTACATGATATGTCCAAGTCTCACAGTTCACAAGCAGTAAATCCCAGCCTAGAACCAGAGGTCTGTCTAGCCAACTCCAAACCTGGGGAACAAGAATTCGGCAGCTTGAGGAAAGTCTGCAGCTGAGAGCTGGTTGGGACTGGAGCCCAGGCCTCTGACTCTGGTGTCCATGAGCTCAGCCCATGTCCACACGTTCCTTTCCCTGCTATTCCCTCCTGCCTTCACTGTTCTGAATGCCTTTTATTTGGTCCTAATATTTTTAAACTTGTCCTTTCCAGCTCCATACTTTTAAGGACTGGTAATCATCTCAGCTGATTCTTGGAAAGGGGGTGCCACTTAATCTAGAGCATCCAGGCACCCTGAAAGGCAGCCAGGAGAGAATCAGTGCCTTGGCCAGCTGACTTCAAAGGTCTGACTCTCCATGATGAAGGCTCATCCCTAGGTCTATGGCCCCTTCATGGAAAGAAAGCTCAGGATTTTAATTTGTCTCTGTAAGACTGGTGGGTTTTATGATCTCAAGCCAATCACCCTGACCCTGGCAAGTTCTTTCCCTAAAAGACAAAGAAAGGCTGCCGGTGGTAATTAACCTCCTAACGAGAGAAAAGGACTTTTAAAGAAGGAACCTGCTCAATGAGCATCTTATTGTCACTCTGGTGGGAGTATCTTGAGGGATATTTTGAGGAGTGGCTTCCAACTGGCCATATCTGGCAAGAAAGAGGTCACCAGTGGCCAGGAGAAAGAGAGGGGAAGGGGAGGGAGGAGGAAGAGGGAAGATGGAGAGAGAATATGAACGAGTTAATGAGATTGGGTTTTTATTTCAGTTCTTTCTCTCCCCCCTTCCACCACTGGTCCAGGTTCTACCATGGTTATGTAGCCTTAGTTTTCAGACTGCCCCTTAATGCACATGCGGTCGACATTTAAAGGCTTAAACATTATTATTATTATTGTTGTGTTAGCATCAGTGGGCCATTTCTAATCAGTTCCTGTAAATAGGATCACTTCTACTTTCCTGTTTCTCTCTCTCTGACACCACACACACACACACACACACACACACACACACACACACACACACACACCACACTATACCAGTGAATACCTCAGAGCCATTTGCTCCACCCTGGAGATTGCTTTGTCTTTGAGAGACCGAAAAGAAAAACCCATCAGCCGTCAAGGGTTTTAATTATTTATTTTTAATTACACAAGCAATGCATGAATATGCACTGGTAGTACAAAAAAAAAAAAAAGTCCACACAATACATATAAAATGAAAGTCTCCCCAGGTGAAGAATTTTAAATAGTTCTGGTCCTCATCTGCCAGACTCCAGTGCTGCCACGGAAAATCAGTATAGCTGGTAGGGCTTTATGGAAATCAAGCACTCATATACAGGGAAGGATGGGAAAGCTGGGGTCACGTGGGAAACGAAATAGGGATCTGTAACAAAACTTTTTTCTGTTTAGGAGTTTTAGAATTTTTCAAGAATGCACTCTTAGAATTTGCTGTTTTCTTTAAAAGGCGTGAAAAAGAGAAGGTATGGGCCCCACCCTACCTGGAGATTCACTCTCAGATGCTCAGCATTCAGACGATATTTGGCTACAGCAAGTGAGAAAATTTTTGTCAAATTAATCTCTTTCTCAACAACATTCTAATAGTGGGTATTTCATTTATAACTCAATAAGCCCCTGTATAAATTTGCTATGGGGCCAAATGGAGATGGATAAAGACTTTTAGAAAAGGAGTCAGAAATACATTGAATGAAAGATGGAAAGGATCTTAGAGACCATCGATTTAGTTCTTCACTTAAAAGATAAAGACATTGAAGTCCAGAGAAGTTTGGTTTCATGCTACAAATCACATAGGCGAAATTATAAGCAGAATAAAACTGTCCATCCTAGTCTTCCAGAGTTGGAATCCAAGCTGCCACTGTGAGCTACCTGGAGGACCTGGGTAGGTGATAATTCTTGGCTACGGTTTCCTCTTCACTCCTGTCTACCTTAGGGAAGCATCACAAAGGGCATCAGATTAAATAATGACTGATAAGTGCCATGCCAATGGCCCAGCAATTTTCAAGCACAAAAATGTAAACTTTCAGTTATTGGAAAAATGCACATTCTTAATCACCTGTAGTAGTGTTTCTCAAAGCATAATCATCACCTAACTGAATCAATATTTGGGAGAATCTGACCCAGTGAGCTTTTGCTTTCTGTTTTGTTTTGGGGGTTTTTTTTGGTACTGAGGATTGAACCCAGGGGCATGCTGCCTCTGAGCTATACTCCCAGCTCCATTTTATTTTTATTTTTGATACCGGGTCTCACAAAGCTGCGAAGAGCTTTGCTAAGTTGCTGAGGCTGGCTGAGAACCTGTGATCTGTTTTTTTTTTTTTTTTTTTTTTTTTTTTTTTTTTTTTTTTTTTTTTTTTTTTCTTTTAGTGTTCCCTGGAGTCTTGAATCTTGATTATGGACTAGGTGTTAAATGATCTTAGTGCACTATTTTTTATTGAGTTAGGTGTGATGATGGGGTTTCAGTTACTTTGGAGGAGGCCATTAATTTTGAAGACTGTGTGCTGAAGTATTTCTGGTTTATTTAGGGTATTGTTTATGTGTTGCTATAGTTTAGATGATTCCCATAGGCCCATGTGTTAAAGGTTGGTCCCTGAGGTGGCACTGTAGGGGGGTGGTGGGACTTTAAGGAGGTGGGGCTTACTGAGAGGTATTGAAGTCATTAGAGACATGCTCTTAAAGGGGATTTGGGGACTTTGGCCCTGTCCTCTTCCTTTTGCTTCCTGGTCATGAGGTAAGTGCTTTTGCTCTGCTACGTACTCCTGCCCTGATATGCTGCTTCACTGCAGTCCCAAAGCAATGAGCCAATTGATCATGGATTGGAACTTCCCAAACCATGAGCCAGAATAAGCCTTCTCTCTTTATAAATTTGTCTCAGGTGTTTGCTATAGTAATGGAAAGCTAACAAGGGTGTTATATATCATGATTTCTATAATTTACCTCCTAACGGTTCAGAAATTACATACATATGTATGTGTGGGCACACATATATCTGGAAAAATGCTAGCAATTTCGGGATCTGGGTTGTAGGTATATTATATGTACAATGAAGTGCACAACTGTTCTATTTTTCCATATGTATGTTTTAAAATTTTTATAATCAAATGGTTGGTCAAACAAGTTATCCAGGAGATTCTGATTCTCTCTAATGGTTTGAGAACCACTGAGGTAGAGCTATAAGCCACTGACCAAGGACAATCTGTGAAAGGTCTTTTTCCACACAACTGATTGTCTGTGACCCTGGTTCTGGTTGAAAAGAAAAGAAAATCTATTAAATCTGCAACTTGGTGTCTCATTAGAATTGGAGCCACTTTTCCTCAGCAGTACTGGTGAGGTTCTATTTCCCTTTGTGTGGTTTTGCCTGTCTGAGTTGTCTGTCAAACCCCAATACTGAAACACTAGACCATCTCCCCCACTTCCAAGCAGACCTACAGGTGGCACCAACTCCACTTAAAGGCATTGATTAGACCACTGGTTCCAATACTTGGTGCTAGACGTGTCATCCATAAACTTTCAGCAGGCTAAGGGAGGAGGCAGAAGCATTTGTCTTTTAACACAACTAGAGATAATCCTAACGTGCATCTAGATTTGAGATTCATTCTTTAGACCACGATGACAACAAAATCAAGGCCATGGGTTTCATTCCCAAGGTTGGAGACATTTAATTTTATATGGGGAAAAACAAACAAACAAACAAACAAACAAACAAAAAACACTGTTCCTTAGTGACATTCTGTACACCTTACCCTGTCTGCCATTTCAAAACAGGGGTCCTGGTGAAAAATGAACCAGGAGAAAGAAAGTGATGGAAATTTACTAATGAATCAGGGCAATCATACCGGTTATTAAATATGTATATAAATATATATTTTATACCTAAAATAGGTTTTTTTCCCTTCTTGTGAGGAACTGGCACATTCTCTTATAGAGGTAGCTGCATTTTATCGATGGGTGAAAAAAGGCTTTTATTCTTTCTTCTCTGATTACAAATGTATCAACCACCTCAGGAATTTTGGATGAAAAGGTAAAAGTGTTTTGTCAGCATCAGGGAATTGTGATCAAAATGAGTGATGTTTTTAATGAGAAGTACTTGATGAACACTTACCAGGCAACCGTGAAAGGAGAAATTGAACCTCTGGAAACAGAAAAATTGCCCCCCCCAATCATCTTTTTTATTAATCCTTTCTGGGGGCTTTCATGCTGTAAGGAAGCCGAGCAGCTGTAGGCATAGCTTGGTTTCTGCAGCAGGAATCAGTGGGGCCCTTCACCAGTGTGCCATAAAGCAGCTTCCCTTGTTCTTATGTAATATGTCTTTGCAGCTTAAACCTTTAATTAACCAGAGATGTCATCAAGAAAAGTTTGCCAAGGAAGAGGATGCCTGGTTTAATTAAAAAGATCTTTAATAGTTATTAAGGAAATCAATTTGGAATTCAGGCCTGAGAGCAGCGATGAGGGAAGAAATCACTGAGAGGAACTTTCCCATCTCTCTGGGTAATGGATTTTAACCCTTTGATCTGCACTGCCTCAAAAGCCTCCCGTGGAAGTGGTCCTGGGCCTGGAGAAGGGTGCCTATCACTCATCATTTTTGAATCTACATCCCAGATCCAAGAAGCAGTTCTGTCTGATACAGGAGAGCCTACCCTTTCTGGAATGCAGTTATCTTGGCAATCAAAAGAAATAGGAAACCTTTATAAATTGAAAATCTCCTACTTCATAAGTATAAGCGATTTCTTTCCCCCAAAGAGATGCATTATTCCTCCCTGAGGATTTGTGCTTGGACTGTACATCAGGCTTCTTTCCATTACCGCTCAAACCGGCCTTCGTCGGATCAAGCCAGAAAAAAGGGATTTGGCTCTTTGGAGCACAAGAGAAATATTATTTTCACTTGTCTCATGAAAATGATGACACAAAAGGTGAGATAGCCAGAGGATGGGCAAAATAAATTGTCTGCATGGAGAAAACTGCACAAGGAAAGGAGGTTTTATTTTGAAAAACAGCATTCTGCCAACAGGGGGATGATATTAATATCATTTTCTGATGCAGCCCAGTTGAGTTCAAACGCTAAGAGCACTTTTCAAATAATCTATGTTTAATTAATATTTGTACTGCACTTAGAGAGGGAAATGGAAGACAGGTGCAGAGGATAGCTCCGAAAATGACTTTCTGGTTGCAACGTAGCTATTTCTCAGGTGGACTTCAGCACCTCTGTGTAGGAGTCATAACATCACCCAACAGAAGCACAAGAAGAGGGAACAGGTCATTTAACACTCAAGCATTCATTCAAATTACCACCTTCCACTTTCTAGGAGAGCCAGGGACAGACATTATATTTATTAGTAGTCCTCACTGCATATTGCTCAGAGTCTATGCTCACAATGTCTTTGTTGATTGTTTTGCTGATTATCTGGAAATTTCTGGGCTTAGTAGCTTCCCTTCCCTGAAATGTCTAAGCTCCCTGTTCCACTTGGCCTGTGAAACCTAGGGAGGGAGCATCAGGGTTAGGGTAGATGCAGTACAATCCAAGCTCCATCGTGAACTTGTCTTGCTGTAAGCAGAGAGTGCAGTTTCTTTGGGCTCCACTTTCCTCAAAAACAAAATGAAGAATATTGATCTCAGAGGCCTCTCCTTGGAGCCTACAAGAGTCTGGCCCCTTTTCTCCTTTGTCCTAGACAGGTGTATCTCTTCCCAAGGTAGGAGATGGTACCCAGTTTTGTCTCAGTATTTATTTAACCACTAGTGGCTAAATACAGCTTGCAAAGTGGCAAGTAGCAGGCTGGATCCAGATTGTAGACCTGTTTAGTTTAACCCACAAAATTTTGGGAGGACTAAGGTGGGGGAGGAAGAGGTAATTGAGTTAGTTAACAATTGTTAAAACCCTGGAGATTTCACATCATCATCTGGACTTCTGCTTCTGTTGAGAAGTTGAAAAACTTTGACATCATTTGATCTGCATTGGCAATGACCAGCTGGAGCTGATTCCTTGCTAGTCCTACATGGAGCCCACCGCCCCGCTGTACTCTCAACAGGAAGGCTGACTAATCAGGTCTGTTGCTATCTTTGTGCATAGGCTGTCAGTTTCCCAATGCCATACCATTTCATTCATGCATATTACTTTCATGGCCTTTGCAGGCACGTGGGCGAGAGGAAGAGGTGATTGCAGAGAAGAACAGAGTCTGAGATGAGGAACCTTTTGCCCTCTGGAAGAAGCAGGCTGCTTCCTGGTAGCGAGCTGCTTCACGGGTGAAACATCTTCAATTGGGTGGATGGGATCACGTCACCATTGACTCTTGTGTGCACTACAATTATTTATTCCCTTATTTAAAATCGACTTAATTTTTCCACCCTGTCTCTTCTTTAAGTGTCTTGACTATTGTTTACTCAGAATAGTGTCCCGCATGAACATTTAGAGTACTCTAAACTCAACACACCACCTTGAGCAGCCAAGAGTCATATTCTTAGTCATCTAGAAAGCAATCTTCCTCCTAGAGACATCACTGGAAGTCCTCCTGTTAGAGTGGCCATCTACTTCATTGTCTAAAGTAGGAATTTCTTGAAAGTGAAAGGGGGAATTATATATAATCATACCAGGAAAATGAACAGAAACCAGAACTGTCCCAAGCAAACTTAGGCATGGGGTTTGCCTGCTCAATCTGCAATAGTTACTAGTGACTTGATATAAAATGTGCCATTGGACTCTGGTTTTGGTGCTGTCCGTTCCTGGGACATACTTGGTGTTGCTCTTGGTTGAAGTTCCAGTTAGATGGGCAAAGCCCCTTCACAGTTCTGTTCCTTCTGGATCTTCAGCTCTCCTGCCCCCTTTGACCTTTCACTCCTGTGCCCATGCGGAAACTTGCCAAGAAGGACTGTCTTTGGCTGTCAGAGATGATGCAGGTGGCTGTTAGACTTGGCTGTCTGACCTGGGACCTGGGGCATGACATCTGTCATTGGAACCCTCTATTTCTTCTACTTGTGCTCTCTTCTCTCAGAGTCCCCTCTAGATAATTCAGGTTAAAGAATTTTATTTCCCTTTTTGTTTAGCTAATTGAGTCACTCCTTTATGCTAGAACTTTGTATTTCCTATGGGGGTGGGGGAAACCATGTCTCAAATCACTGTGCAGGACTCCACGGCTGAACATCAAACCACTTTCCTCAACCAGCAAAGACTTGTCATTGTAACAGTAGTAAGTTTTATACTTGGCATTTGGGTGAGGAATGAAGAAGTTTGGGGGCATTTTAAAATAATGAAAGATGCAAGCTTTTGAAATGCAAAGATATAAATCTCTTTCAAGAAAGCAAATAATACAGTGGCACATAAGAAAAAAGGTAGAGGGAAGGGCTGGGCTGAGGGTGGTGGAAGGGTGAAAGGAATGGTAGAGAGAAAGATCCAGAAAGGTGACAGACCCCTCTCCCTTAGATAAAGACACCCATCTACTCATCAAAGATGAGCGGACACATCAGCTGGTTTTATTCTGTTGACAAAGGCGCACCAATGTGGCAGAAAGACAGTGGCTCATCCTCATTGAGTACTTGGCTTAAACTAATCCATTGCTCGCTGTAGAAAAAGCCCCTCACAGGGGACCTGGGCCATGGAGTTTTGACAGGATCTACAGTGGCAAGAATGAGGGACACGGAGCAAAAGGGGACTGATGTATTATTTACAGGTGGAGAATGGAGCCGGCCACAGGGGTTGGCCCATGGCTTTGGCCTGTAGGGCTGCGGAATAAAGACGGGCATCTCTGTGTTGTCACTGCCGCTCCTTTTGCTGCTGGGGAACCCTGCCAGGGCTGGGCCGGCGTGCCTGTGTCTCATCTCCTCCCTGTGCTGCCATCTGTCCAGACATGGCTTACCTTTCCCTATCGTCTGGAAAGGGTGAAGACCTCCTGAAAACTTCCTGGGCCTCTGTGAGTGAAGTTTCATTAGGTTGGCACCGAGGGTACCTCGCTGGTTGTGACAGATCTTATAAGCGTGCAGATGGCAAGACACACACACACACACACACACACACACACACACACATACTACACTCCTTGATGTTTCTCAGTGGGCAGAGAGGAGGGACTCCGGGAATCTGATCAGAAAAGAACAAAGGCTGCAGTCTCCGCAGTGAGCTGAGTGAGAGTGACAGGAGGAAAGCAAAGTGTGAAAGCCCACAGCAAGCGCCGCCAGAGAGCATATGCATCGGACTTCACAGCTTCCTCCTGTTTCCAGCTTACATTTGCTCCATATGCTGCTTTACACAGCTTTCCGGGGCCATAATGGGTTTTATTCCATAGTTTTTATACTAACATGAATGACTCACATCTGCTCCAGTACCCAATTTGCTCTCTAATGTCTTCGGCTGTGAGGAGCGAGAGCTTACACAGAACTTGCCAATGGCAGGAGTGGCATAGAGTCCTAATCCAGGGACAAGGAAGGGTACACCCCTGAATGTGTGAGCTGGGAGGGTCTTTGCGGGAACGTGATGTTACAGATTGGGAAACTGAGACCAAGAGAAATGAGTAACTTGCTCAAGAATATCATTATTAGGGATGTAGATCCCCTTTAGGGCTTCAGGATAGTCCTAATTCACAGCATACGTATTTTTCTCATTTCCTGCCATGTTAAATCTTTTGCTAGGGCTTTTGCTTCCCATATTAGCTGTGATGAGAAAAAAGTAACCTGGATTAATGATGGCTAATCCCCCACTGGGATCCACTGCACTGTTATTTTAAGCTGGTTATTAAAGTTTTAAATATCTTCTTGAGCATGGGATGCCCCTGGCTAGGCTAGGTCCCTGGGAAAGACCCACAGGCCTGGGCCCTGCACGGAGGTTCACTTGGTTTCTGAATGTCTGAAGACCCAGTTGAAATCTATTCCAATCCTAGTGACAGTTGCTGGTTTGGCAACCTAGACTAATAGGCCCTTTGGCTGGATCAGGTAATGACACTCAGCAAAACTGGATTCCCTCGACAGTTTCCATGGGCCCAGGGGATCTTTGTTATCCCAGGTACTGCCAGCCCCATGTGGAACTGCAGCATCCCAGGGCCTCGGTTTCCCCATATGTCAAACAGAATGAGGTACCCCAGCACCTCTGCACCTCGGCAGCAGGCAGCGTAGGGCTGCACCATCTCAAAAGCCTGGCGGTGGTGTTGTGTAACTGTCTGCCATCTGTTACTCAGAAGCGGCATCACAAAGCGCTGAGCAATGGACTCGGTGCTGCAGCTCCTGCCTGGAGCTGACAGCAGCTCAGCGGCTTGCCTGGGGGTCCCCTGCAGAGCCTGCCTGCTGCAGAACACTTTGCAGGCTTAGGCCTGCAGGTTCAGGGTGAGGCTCCCGGAAGAGAGCCAGGGAGCTCAGGATGCTGCAGGAGTGGGAGCTCTTGCTGCTCCCCCCACCCCTGACAGGCATCTCTCTGCACCTTTGCCTGGCCAAAGCAGTGGCTGGGGAGCCCACCCAACCTTTCAGTGGGGTGGGTTCTAACAAAGGCAGCTGCTGGACCATCCTCAGGGTTCTGTGTAGTGGTCTGCAAGCTCAGCTACATCTCAAGTTTGGCTGGCACGCATGCTCAGCTTTTTCTAGCTGTTCCTGGCTAAAAACTTCTGCTCTACAGCCTGGTCAAGGACTCTGGGGTGGTCAGGCAGGAGGTCTCTGTGGCTGAAACACAAGGACTGTTACCAAACACTGGAGGCTTTGCGCAGGCTCCTCCATTTCTGAGAACATCTTCGGGGCTCCATCTTGTGGATACAGAACTCTGGAGCCTTGATTTACACCTGTCTCACCTGCAGTCAGGTGTGGAAGCTTCCCCTATACTGAGCTCTGTGGGAAGAGAGATGAGGAGGATGGTGGCTGTACTGATGGGTTCATCATTCTCCCCTCCTTAAGAAACGTGAAGCTAGCATCCTGCAGTTAAAAAGGCACAGTTCTGGAGGTCACTGCTCCCAGGCAGAGGGAAGTTTCTGATTGCCCTCTGGGAGCCCTCACCAGCACCTTGCATTCAGCTTTCACAGATAGTCACTCAACTGTCATTTTACGGATGTGGAATCTAAGGCTCCTGGAAGTAAAGGACTTGCCCATGATTCAAACAGCCACTCTATGGCTGCACTAGGTCAGAAATGGCTGGCCTAGAGAACCTCACCATTATTCCAGCCTAGCTGAGGCCTAGGTGGGAATTAGGTTCAGAATTTGCTCGGTCTCTAGACGCTAGGGGCTTTAATCTGCAAATGAAGGGAGGTTACACTTCCCAGGGGCAGTTGGAAAAGAGCCTTAGGGGAGATAACTCCCTGCACCCTATATTCCCTACCCAGGGTCACTTTCCAAGAGCCCCATGGGGTCAGTCCAACTTTGCACCCCGTTTCTGGCAAGCATTAAGCTCTGATACTTAGAAGGAGAGAAAAACCCTTCAGGGAGATAATTGCACCTTAATTTTTAAAAGGACATCTTCAAAGTTAAATTTAGACCAGCTCGGCTTTCCATTAAGCAGAAAAAGTTGCCAGGCACCTACAAGAAGGCACAGAAATGCCCTGGGGAGTTAGTTGGCTGAACTCGACCTTGGCCCTGAATGGCCAGGTGAGTGAAGCGGGTTGGGTTGGGACAGCAACTCTGCCAGCCTCACTGTCCCAACGGCGGCTTCCGGGCAGGCGGCGGACCCGAGTGTGAGCGCCACGTGCAGCCCCCCGCGGTGAGCGGGAACTGCTCCCGGGCACTACCCAGTTCGGCGAGGGCTGGTGCTTCAGTTGTAGCTTGAAGCTGGGTGGCCAGAGTCGCGGGTGCACCGTTCCCGCCCCCCAATCCAGATGGCCCCAGAACTGCGCCCCGGGCTCAGCACCAGCGGCGCCCCAGCAGCACCGTGCGCCTCTGTCTGCGGCGGGCGGCGGTAGCGCCCCCTCGCAGCGCACCGCTCGCGCCCGCCCGGTTCCCTCGGAGTCGGTCTGTCTGTCAGGCCCGCGCTCCCCGGCGCTCGCTCCCCCTCCTCCCCGTGCTCCTCCGTGGGTGCCGGGCAGAGCCTCGGATTCCGCCCTCCCGCCGCTCCAGTCAGTTTCCCTCTCGGCGGCGGCGGCGTGGGGAGCCTCTCCGCGGCCACCGCGCTTCTCCGGCTGCAGCGGGCGCCCAGCTGGGCTGCCCCTCGGCCCTCTGCAGCCAGGTCTCGGGCGCCCCGAGCCCCCGGCCCCTGGCTCGCTTCTCTGGGAAGCGGGCGCGGCGCCCTGCGGGATCCCGCCGCCTTCCACCCGCATCCCCCGGCCAGCTCTCTCCAGAGAGGGGCGCTCTCGGCGACTCCTGCCCCGCCGCCCCTGACCGCCGGGGGGTGCCCCAGGGACGTCGCGCCGCTGAGAGGAGGAGGCAAAGGGGACCATGCGGCGCCTGACTCGTCGCCTGGCGCTGTCGGTCTTTGGGGTGCTCTGGATCTCCGGGCTGCTGTTCTTCTGGGTCGCCAAGAGGAAGTTGGAGGTGCCGCCGGGACCTGAAGTGCAGACCCCCAAGGTAGGCGGCGTGGCAGCGGCTGGAGAACGCGCGCGCAGCCCGCGCGGGGTTCGCGGGCTCTCGGGAAGCCAGGGTGGGGGTCTGGTGCCGGGAGCAGGTAACGGGCGCGGGATGCAGCCGCCGGAGGTGTTTCTGGAATTTCACAAGCTCGGGGCATCTCCGGACCCGCGCGCGGCGTGTGTAAGTGGCAGTGGGTGTGGGTGGTGGGCGCGCGCTCGCGGGGCTCCCAACTTGAGCGGCGCGCGGGGTCCCGCGGAAGAGGGGGCGCTGCGGATCAGCAGCCCCGGGTGGAGGTCGGCGGACACCGCCAGAGGGTCGCTGGCGGCTGGGCGGCCGGCGCCTGGGAGAAGTCTGGCGGCTGCTTGACCTCCTTCCCGCAGCTGCCAGGCGCGAGCAGGGGAGGCCGGAGGCCGGGGTGCGCCGCGCGCGCCTGAGCATCGCGGGCGAGCGCCCTGCAGCCTCCCGGGCGGCTCCTGCCCGGGCCCACCCGGCCTGTTGCCACCCGGGTCTACAAATGTTTCCCAGCCCCTCAGCTACATTGCGAGTGCAAGCTGCCCAGAGCACCACCAAAGAGCCTGTGAGAGCAGCCGCCTTGGTATTGGTGAGGAGTTGGAGAAATGGGAATCCAAGTGGCTTTTCCAACTCCTGCACAGTCGGTGCATCTGAGCGGAGCCAGGTTTCCCTCTACAGGCTCACTCTTTCTTTCAGCTTCAGAGCCCCTGGTTCTCCTTCTCTTCCACAGACTTGGCTGTGGGACACAGAGGGAAGCCTTTGGGGATTTGCTGGCAGCCAAGCAACATTTATAAACTGGGTCCAGAGCTGTTCTCTAGGGATTGGGGAAAAGCCTTGGAGGAGCTTATGGTCTGAAACTCTGAGAAACCGGTGTGTGTGTGTGTGTGTGTGTGTGTGTGTGTGTGTGTGTGTGTGTCCTTAGTAAGTATGGGGACCTACTATGTGCCAAGTGCATAATGGGTGCTTTCTTCATAGGTAGTTGTGTGAATTGGTTGTTATTATCCTTATTTCATAAATTAGGAAGCAGGTCAAGGGTCTTTAAGCAACTTATTTCAGGTCACTGCTGATTTGAGCACCACCCTCCACACTCAGAATTTTTCCAGGTTGCCTCACAGATTCCTCTTTTACCTAAGTCCTCTGGCACTCCTGTTTTGCCAATGTTCCGCTGGATTTCAAGCAGTTCTGTGGCACCTGTCCCGTGCCAGGCAGTGTGCTGGGTACTGTGGGTAGAGAGATGCAGAACTTGCCACCTGGGGGTGTAGGATTTGCTCCTCTGTGGACCAGGCCATGCAGGATGGCAGGTCAGGACAGTTCATTGGGAGCCTGGGGGCTTCCTGCAGGAGGAGGAGGAGGTAACAGAAAGGAGTTGAGAAGGAGGACCAGGCTTGCCAGTGGGTAGGAGGGCATCCCAGGTGGAGGTTAACTGCAGGCTCAGAGGAATGACACAGCAATTGTGTGAGTTTGGTATAATTTGAGCCCAAACAGGAGGTGGCTGGAGGGACGAGGCTGGGGGTATATAAGGGGCAAGTGGGTAGGACCTTGTGGTGTTAGGGGACGTGGTGGGTGTTAACCAGGGAAGTGACCAGGTCAGCGACTTCAAACAGCTCTTAGAGCACTGGGTGTGCTTTCTCACCCACCTCAGACCCTGCCTATGGTTCTGGAGAGTTTTCTTCCTTTTCCCTAGGTGGTTCTGCTCCTTGTGATGCAGTTAATGATGCCTGCAGGGACATGAACTTTCTCTGTTTTGAGTAGAACCTCATTACTTTAAGCTTACTTATTCTTAGTTTGCCCCTGGGATCTGGGACAAGGGATCTGCTTCGGTAGGTGTGCTCTCTGCCCCTCCTCCTTTCCCGCCTCTTCTCTTCCTGGCAAGGACTCAACACAGTTCCTGAAGGCAGCCATGTGCCAGGCCCTGGGCTGGGTTGGGAGGCTGCTCTGGCCAGTAGACTGTGTGCCCGTCCTTTGACTGGAGGGAAGAGGGCCTCTCTCAAGTTCATGGTTGAGGCAGAATTATAGACAAACGAGTGGTTCTCATATCAGGAGTCAGTCTGTCATAGTGCTGTGCAGCCATGGAAAAACATTAAAAACATTTGCTCCTTGTCTCAACACCTTATCTCTCCCACCCCGTTTTGTGTATTCTATTGACTCTTGAAATCTTACCACCTTTATTATTCGGGGCTTTTTTGTTGTTGTTGTTGTTAGTGTTTTTCTCCTTCCTGATTTTTCACCTGTACGTGTAGTTTTGTGTGTCTATGTATTGTGTTATATGTATTCATGAACATATTTTGTGTCTGGTGGGTAAACATCCCTCTGTATCTTAGTGTGTGTATATTTAGAGAGAGAGGAAGAGAGACAGAGCGATCCTTTCTTAGCCAGTGCCAAAGCACTTCCATCTCATAACTGGCATATACAGGAACTTTGTGTGTACAGTGAGGTGTGGGAACCTCACTGCTCGTCAGAAGAAGCCAGAAAGCGATTAACAGAATCTTGTGTTTATTGCAGGTATTATGATTCTGCGGGTTTGGGAGAAGGTCCTAGAATTCGTAGTTTTGCAAGTACTCCATGATGGATGGCATTGGGGAGCTAGACAGAGAATATCTAGTCTGTTGATGTTTTATAGTTTGGTTGGTTCCATGTAAACATGGCCGAAGGATCTTATTCTTCTTGAATGTGTTCATACAGCTGAGCTTGTGTGAACCTATGCACTCTAGCTAAATAACAGTTGCTAGCAATTGTATAGTGCCTTACGAATTTGCAGACTCCATTTCATGCATATTAGGTCATTCAATCTTCTCAACAGCCACATAAGGGGAATAATGCTTTCGTGAAATGAGATTGAGTAACTAAATATTTGGCCCAAGATAACGAGGCTCATTGGTGGGAGCATCAGGACAAGAATGAGATGGGATCATTCTAGGAACTGGCTCAGCCTTCTTTCCTGCCTGGTGTGTGCCTGTGGGTGATATAGCTGGTTGTGGAGGTTTACAGTGTGACCTCCCACCCACTGTCCAGAGCTTCCTCATTCTTGGAGAGCTCTGAGGGCGTTGGTATAATTGTCGAAGTGCTAAGACAGGAGCCAGTTCAGAAGGACAGCCCTCTCTACCCTCAGAGGAGTTCACAGGGTCTTCAGGGAGTTCCTCTGGCTGGATGGAGTGCACCCTGGTGGAGAGGGCCCTTCTGATGGGCGGTCAGACTCAGTGGTTGCAGCAACATTGGCTTAGGAATCATTTGCCAGTACAGAGATTGTTTCCTTAGCAGTAGGAATTTGGATGGGACCCTTGTAGATCGATCGTAGGGATACAATTCAGGTTTTGAGAGAGGTTTTTTTTTTTTTTTTTTTTCAGAAATGCTCATGCATAATCCTGGGGAAACTTTTGCCTGGATATACAAAAGCCCTGGGGAAGTTTTCATTCTATTGAAGTTTCTTCCTAATGTAGAGGTGGAAAAGGGACAATCCTTTTCCTGCCTATGATGAAGGTTATAGCAGACACCCCTGCAACAAAAGACTGGCTAAGAAGAGGAAAACAAAACATATTTAACAAAACATATTTATCTGATCATAGTTTTACATGACATTGGAGCCTTCAAGAATGAAGACCTCAAAATCCAGGGTGGACTTTTTATATGTTAGATTTGATGGAGAATGGACAGCTGTATAGAAATAGGACTGGACAGAAAAACAGAAAGGGTGTGAGCTAATGTTCATAGATCCAGTGGGGAAACCAGCAAGGCCTGACTGTTACTCTTTTGGCCTTTCTGTGTAGCATTCTTTCTTCTCAGATATGGGGAAGGACCCTTTCTTAAATGAGGGTCTTCTGATCTACAATCAAATAAGATAGGTCAGAGAATTTCTTTATGGCCAGCTCTAAGACAGGTTGGGGGAGGACTAGAATATTATTTTTAGATCTTATGTCTTTGTGTGTGTGTGTGTGTGTGTGTGTGTGTGTGTGTGTGTGTTAGTTACTAGGGATTGAACCCAGGGACATTGTATGCCTAAGCTACAACCCCACCTTTTTTTAAAATTTTGAAACAGGGTCTCACTAAGTTACTACACTGACCTAGAACCTGAGATCTTCCTGTCTCAGCCTCCCAAGTACCGGTTTGAGCCATCATGCCTGGCTAGGCTTTATGACAATCTTTGGGGAAAGGGGGTTCTAGTTTCTATGACCCACTTTGGAGAAGAGCAATTGTTTCTATGGCTTTTTTGATAGGGAAAATGGGAAGCAGGAGATAGGAGAAGTGGAAAAGTTCAGAGAGAATTTGTTTCTGAGACCTTCACCCTTTTTTGAGCCCCAGAACCAGCATGGTGGAGAAGGTCAGCTTATTTTCCAAAGGGAAAGCAATGGGCTCCCTTTCCTTAAAAATCTTTAGAGATGTTGGGAACATTATGGAGATGGGAGAAGGCTCCTGGGCTTCTGCCAGACTCTTAGGTTCTGTGGGACAAACTGCCTCCACTGTGGTCTAGTTCAGGTGTAGGCTCTGAGGTCCTTCCCATTTCTTCATCACGATAGGAAATGTCCCCATGCACTTAGAGCTGGTATCTCCAAAGTAGGCCTAATCCAACCTATGCCCAGTTGGTCCCAATATAAGGAATATATAGAAGCCATGCTACACTCCTCGTTTAAGAAAATTAATTGGATTTTTTCTTAGTTTTTAAAAGGACTGATTCTATTAATAGCTCAAGTAAAGATTTCTTTAAATTTGACTTTTTAATGTTGATTCGATTTTCATACTGGTTCTCTATTCCCAAATTATTCAGCAAAGCTTGAATTTCTAATTGGAAGTTATGTAAAAAGTTTGATGTTTTAATTCAAACTGTAGTCTAGTGATAAATGCTATATCACTAAAAAGGGCCCGAGACATGTTTTCGTTTCTTTTTTCCCCCCTGTCATTTGTTTGCCATTTGGAGAATTATACAATAACCAACAGAATTTTTAAAAAAGGGAAGCAAATTTTTCTTTTATTTCCAAGAAACTAAAATTTAGTCCAGGGGCTTAAGGCTTAGTAAAAGCAAAAGATTTTAGGCCCCAGGGTAATTTTGGAGGAAGGTATTAGAAATGTAAAGGCTTTGAATAAAGTGCCTCGGGCCCATGTAAATGTGTTGGTTCTGTACTAGAAATACAGCAAATACTATTAGAAAATAGCTTGTCTTTCCATAGCATTTGCAGACCACCAATGCCTTAAGTATATGACACTGTTATTTTATTCCCCATTTAGTAGATAATTTCTCCCATTAAAAAAGTTATGAATTTTAGAGGGAGACCCTATTAATCTACTGATGATGCTCAGTGCATGCATATTAGACTCTGTCCAGGGAATTTAGACTCTGGTGGGACCAGAAGCAGCCCCGTTATCAGATGGGAGTTTGTCCTTTCGTTTGCTGTGCTGGTGCCTGTGCGAGGTGCAGATCCTGGGAGGAGGTGTTGCGGGTGGTGGCCAGGCACATTGCTTGCTCTTGCAGCAGGCTGAGAAATATGGAAATATGCAAGGAGCAGGTAGAAATCTTAGGTACTTAAGAAATAGTATGCCTCTTCACTTTTTTTTTTTGCTTCTGAGCTCCCATTCCATCAGGCCATCAGGAATTCACCCTGGGTCACTTTGGCCTGCCCTGGTTGTCCCAAGGGCGAGGAGCTTGTACAGGATCCAGGCAGCTGGTCCTCGGAGCTGAGCCTCTGCCCATGTCCTTGCTCACTTACTGTTTCTGGCTCTCTCTCTCTCTCTCTCTCTCTCTCTCTCTCTCTCTCTCTCTCTCTCCCACGTCCACATGAGCAGTCCTGCCCTGGGGATGCAGGGATCTCTCTTCTAGGGGAATTTCTTTGAATCAGTCTGGGGAGTGCTCACTCTCCTTAACCCTTGTTCCTGATCTTTGTTTTTTGGAAACAAAGATCTGGAATCCCCATTTCACACATCCTTCCCCAGAGGGAATGGTACCTGCTCGGGTTAGGGAAGGCAGAGGGGCCAAGGGGGAAGGTAGATCAATGAATGCCCCGTCTCAAACCTCTCTAGTCTGTCCAGAGCAGCCTTCTTCTGGGCTGCCTGTCTGTCTGTAGCACTTAAAAGTGCTAATTTCCACTCATCAGAGTTCAATTTATAAGCTGAGCAGGGAATAGAACCCTGCTGCTGTTGGCCCATGCCTAAATCCTGGGATTTCCACATAGCCAATTTTCCATGCCATCTGATTTAGCTCCTTTGCCACACTTCCCTATCCCAAATTTCCAAAAGAGTTTTATCCATTATCAGGCTCCCAGGAACCCATTTTGAAGAAATGTGTTGCTTGTGCCTTTGTTTGATTTCTAATGTTTTCAGTTTTGTCACTCTTCCAGAGTGTCTCAAAGTCTCAGATGCATTTTTGGAACATAATCTGAATTAGAAAGCAGGGACAGATCCCTGGCTCCACTTTTAGGAGGAAAGTGTGAACTCTGCCATGGCTTTTGCACATCCCACCCCAGAGACCCAGAGTCATAGTCTCCCATCTGTTTGGGAAAGTGAGTTTGGACGTGCCCTGCGCCCTCTGCAACTGGCTCTTCCCATGGCCCGAATTATCCAAGCAGGAATGCACGCTGCTTCTTGCGATGGTCCTCAGTTGCGTACTGCTCAGCTGAGTCAGGAGAATAGAGTTTGACCCTCTCTGTAGCTTCCAGCTCATCAGAATCAAGTGCAGTGTTACCCTCTGCTTTTTCTTATAAATATGGCTGCTGGGGTTTCTCTTTCTGCCCTTGGCAGTGCCAGGGACAGCTCAGGTTCCTCTCCTCCTGGCTCAGTCTCCTCGGCTATGAAATGGGAGCGGCACATTATGCCATGGTCTCCCACCTGCCTGCCCGTAGTATGAGCCCGTTGGGGTTAGTTGGAATACCTCTCAAGGAGACCTTATGGCTATAAATAATACACCGCAAATACTCTATGTCTATTACTTATCTTTTAATTATTTTACCAGAAATGTTAGATTAGCTCAGAAATAAATCAGTCTCTGAGTCCTCAGATGTTGAACTGATTAAGAAAGAATCCCTTTGGGATAACGAATGAAACACACACACACACACACACACACACACACACACACACACACACACGCTGGTACCCTGGGGAATTTTGCAGAAGCTCCTGAAATTTGCTGGCTCTGGTACTTTGGTATTTCAGAATAAATGGCCTGATATGACCTTCTGTGGCGCAGGCTTTGCCTTTGGCAGCGGCTGCTGTCATCAAAGGACCTAATGAGCTCCAGGAAGCTGCTGGGGGCAGCGAGGAAGAGACGGCCGTGGTGTGAGGGTGTCGGTCCACCAGGGCATCCTGTCTCCTCCTGCTGTTCTGCTCCTCACTTCCCTGCACGCTTCTGCACACTCTTCCTTCTCATCCTCACCTCTCCTGCAAAGCTAGGAGGGCTGTGTTGCTGAGAGCACCTGGCCAGAGCCCAGGGAGAAGACTGGAGGGAGAGGTGTCACCTGTGCTCTACAGGAGTGCCCTACTTCCCCACAGGCTCCAAGGTCAGGAGCAGCCTGCCTTACTGGTTCCTGGAGATGCAGGACCGCTCTGGACACAAAGGCAGTTCGTTCTGAAGGAAGTCACCGCTCCGGGCCCCCCTGAGCCATCCAGTCTTCTATCAGCAGGATCCCTTATCGCTGGAAACAACGAGCCATCTGATCCACCGCCTTCTGGACAATGCCGATTTCAAGTACAGAGCCTCCTCTGCATACATTTCCTGGAGACAAGATTAGGCACTTAAAAAAATAATTAAATTCTCCTCATGTCACTTGTCTTCTTAACTCTGAGCACTACAGAGATCTTTCAAGGAAACACAGGGGAGCAGAACACACACGCTTGTTCCTGCCATCGGCTTCAATGCCCGGATGAAGCAGCAGCCACCCCAGCTGCTGCTTCCTGAGGCCCCTGCTGCTCGAACCCATCCTGCATCTCATTCCAGGTCAGGAGAGAGCAGAAAAACATGTACAGAGCTGGTAGGATTGTCCCATCTTGACAAGTTCTCTCCAAAGAGGTGCGCTGTCCCTCGTGTCTGTCCTCGGGAAGGCTTGGAAATGAGGATTTTCTTTCTTAGTTGTCTGGGCTGAAGATTTATGTAGCTTCTCTCATTCCTCTGAGAACACTCTGACCATTCATGTTCCCCCCCAGCCATAGTGACACTGGTCCAATCAATATTTATGCGCCCCTCACTTGCAGCTGCCACATGCAGGCAGAATGGATGCCAGATTCCTTGATGGCCATTGAAAAATGAGCGGGTGCCTGTATTTCAGGCCCATTGTTTCCCGGGATCTTGGGGAGATCAGACCACGTGATGCATGGATTAATTAAGCCACCCAGATAATTGGCTATTAATAGGTGGCCAGTTGATGGCTGCCAGCTGGGTGCTGAATTGACTAATGTCCTTATGGTGGGCAGGTGGTCTTCATCAGATGAGGAACTGGCTGAAAGGCGCCACTAATTAAAGGGGGAATCAGGAAGAGGCGGAGAAGAGGTAGCATCTTTCTCTCCACCCTTTGTGGGCTGTTTTACGATTTGCAAAGTGTTCATATTCGCGGATGCCTCGTATGATCCCTACTGCGTGCCTGTGAGGCAGGTGCTGCTACTCTTCTTTTTCTTTTCTTTCTTTCTTTTTTTTTTGCGGTACTGGGGATTGAACTCAGGGGCATTCTACCTCCGAGCTACACCCCCAGCCCTATCTTTTTATTCTTTATTTTGAAACAGGGTCTCACTAAGTGGTGGAGTGCCTCACTAGGTAGCTGAGGCTGGCCTCAAACCCGGATCCTCTGGTCTCAGCCTCCCAAATGCTGGGATTACAAGTGTGCGCCACCACGCCCGGCTCTGGCTCTCTTCTCCTTTTTCTGAAGTATGTGGGCTCTGAGGTTATGAGAGAGAGAGGGGAGACTGGCAAGCTTGGCTGTAAAGCACGTGCTGTTTGTATTAGGACCATGCTCTACTTCTGCTTAGATTCTTTTTCCAGGGGAAAATGAAACACACTCTGTGTATGTCACATGTTTATTTTCAAATAGACAAAGATCTCTCTTGCTGAGAAATGCTGCCCTACTATGATAAGACACCAGTATGGCTGTCCTACCTCCTGAAGGGGACTGAGGAAGGGATTAGGGGAAAATATAGGGCCTCTTTCTAGAGGCCCACTGGAGGGCCAGGAGGACTTTGGGGTTTTTTTCTAGCAGAGGTCAAGTTTAACACACACTTGGGTCCTTTACTTGGAGCTGCCTGGGCTAAAGTCGTAGACTTGGCAGTGTGAGGAGTGGAGAGAGACCCCCACCCCACACACCCTCATTCCATTGTTAGGCCTCAGCTCTGTCCTTATCCCGGGAGCTTGCACGCAGAGTTTGACAACAGGAACTGCGGCTCTGCTGTCTTTCTTGCCTCAACTCAGAAGTCCGCAGGATTCTGCAATTAAGACAGAAACTGTTGATTTGATCCCCTTCACGATGAATGTATGTGGTCCTTAAACAATCAGAAGCGATTCCCTTCTAAGAAGAAAAATGTCATTAGAAAGGTTCCAACACATCCTGTTTGAATTGCAAGGCAGGTGCAGGGGACAACTCCAAGGAAGTGACTTGGGAAGATGTCGATTCCCCTTAGCTCCTGCCTGTCCTGCTGCAGAGGCACCTGCCTGGGAAGCCAACTGCACTGCCGGGTGCTGCCTGGGAGATGGACTGCTGGTTGGGTGTGATGTATGCATGTGCTGGAACTTAGGAAAGCATCAAGTCAGGCTGCTGCCAGGATCTTCAGTTATGTTATCTCCAGTTAGGAGAAGCTGCCACCAAGGGGCCTAAATGACAAGGTCAGTGCTCAGTTCCAAAATTCTGAGCCCAAACTTGACTTTTTCATTCCTGTTCATTTCTCTGGAGCCTGGTAAAAGTAAAAGGCGCTGTATTTTTTGAAGACCGTACATGGAGTGAGAATGAAAAGAAATGTAAACCGAGATAACTCTGATACTTCCCCTCTCTGCACAGAAGCCCTGGTGGCTTTCTCATCATTTGCCCTATTCTGGATCACATCGGCTCTGTAATTTTCAGAGCTCCCTTCAAACTGAGATTATGATTTCTGCTCCAGGTTTTAGCTTTTCTCTTAAAACTGAGCATATATTTTGGAAAACTTCTTGGCAGAATCGACTACAGCCGAATCTATTTTGTGTATACCTGTGACCCTGCAATTTCACTCCTTGATACAAACCCAACAGAAATGCATATGCCCTCAAGTGCAGACTGTCTTGTGCTCAGACGGGAGTCAGCAAGCTTTTTTGTCAGTGGCCAGATAATACGTGTTTTTGTTTCTCAGATGTGATTTTTTTTTTTTTTTTTGCTTAACTGAAAAAACTTTCATGAAATGATGCACACTCATGTAAAAAAAGCCATGCAATACAGAAAGTTACAGAGAAAGGTGCTTTTTTTAAAAAATTACAATATAGCTGGGCGTGGTGGCGCACGCTTGTAATCCCAGCATTCGGGAGGCTGAGACCAGAGGATCCGGGTTCGTGGCCAGCCTCAGCTACCTAGTGAGGCACTCCGCAACTTAGTGAGACTCGGTTTCAAAATAAAGAATAAAAAATAGGGCTGGGGGTATAGCTCGGGGGTAGAATGTCCCTGAGTTCAATCCCCAGTACCGCAAAAAAAAAAAAAAAAAAAAATTACAATATAGATTATATGGTTTCTGTTGTAACTATTCAACTCTGCAGTTGTAATACGAAAGATAATATGTAAATGAGTGAGCTGGCTGTATTCCAATAAAACTTATTTATGGACAATGAAATTTTAATTTCAGATACTTTTCACATCTTGTGCGATATTATTCTTTTCAAATATTCATCAGTGTAAAATCCATTCCTCCTGTGGGGTTGTGCTAGGTGGCTGGCTACTTTTGGCCTACAGACTGTGGGATTCCACCTATTAAAGTACAAACAGACAAAAACTGATCTCTAGTGTTGGGTGCCAGTGCTGTGGGTGCCCTTGGTTGAGGACAGGGCTGGACGGGGACGGGGGAACATTTTGTGGGACCTGAGGCTGTTCAGGTTCTTGATCTGGGTGGTGGTTACACAGGTGGGTTTGCCTCATGAAAATTCATCGAATACATATTCTTTTCTCTTTGTATATTCCACTTCAATAGGAAGTTCAAAAAGAAAAAATCTGAGCTGAGCCTGTGGCTAGAGTGTGACTTCAGGTTTTAGCACCTCATTTAAGGGCAGAGTCAAGCAGCAGTCTCCTGTCTTTTTATAGCTACTGGTTTCTGTTCCCTGAATGAGAGTGTCTTTGGAGAAAGGGGCTTGGTTTGACTTTGCAATTTCCCAAATTGCCCTCCTTTTTGTAGTCAGGGAGACATTTAACAACTGGTGTGTACAGGCTTCAGCCAACCAAAGTATGTGCTGGGTATTAGCCCTTTCCTTGATGGATCAGAGGAAGGTGAATCCTAGGAGGGAGCTGGGGGCAATGGGAGAGTGTTTGGGACAATGGGTCTTTGGTATGGTTGCCCAGCAGTACCACTGGGCTGAAATCTACCTATGTTTATAGGTGAAAAGGGGAAGGTTCTATTGCAGAGAATACAATTATATGGCACAAGCTACTGGCTTACAGAAAACCAGGTTTTCTTTTTTTGCATCCAGGGAAAAAGGCAGAGAACCATCACTCTGAGGCCCTAGTGAAAGCAGGGTGCTTTCTGTGTTAGTCATCTGTTATTTAAAACAACTCTGTACAGGAGGCATTGTGACCTTTGTGTTTCGGAAGAGGAACACCAAGGCCTGGGAAGCCCGGTGCCTTACTCAAGGGCAGGCTGCCCATAAGCAAGCTGAGGAGATCTAGATTCCAACCCAGACCTGCCTGGCTGCAGCTCCCCTTCCTTTTCTACGTCACCATGCTCACCCCAAGCTTGCTTCTCACCTCATGCAGTCATACCAGATTTGGTCTCTTGAAAGTGAGGACTTGAATATATTTTTTTCCTTAGCAACCAGCCTCCAGAGCCCGTGTTTGTTCTGCTTTTCCAAATTATATACATTTTGTTTAGATCAGAAACTGTTGAATGAAATAGTTTTGTATCATAAGCTATCTCTTCCAGGATGAATCTTAAAAAAAAAAAAACCCAAAAAAACAAAACAAAAAATAATAATAATATTTCCTGTAATCTCAGCATTTGGGAGGCTGAGACTGGAGGATCCGGGTTCATGGCCAGCCCCAGCTGCTTAGTGAGGTCCTCTGCAACTTAGTGAGACCCTGTTTAAAAAATAAAGAATAAAAAATAGAGCTGGGGCTGTAGCTTGGAAGTAGAAGGTCCCCATGCCCCCAGGTTCCATCCCCAGTACCAAAAAAAAAAAAAAAATTCCTCCAGGTGTGGTGGTCATGCATGCTTGTAATCTCTACTTGGGAGGCTGAGACAGGAGGATTGCAGGTTCTCAGTCAATCTTAGCTACTTAGTGAGGCCCTCTGCAACAACTTAGGGAGATCCTGTTGCAAAATAAAGAATAAAAAATAGGGCTGGGGGTTTAGCTCCGAGTTAGAGTGCCTCTGGGTTCAATCCCCAGTTCCACAAAAATGAATGAATGAATGAATGAATAAATAAATAAATAAATAACACTATTTGAAGAGAAAACTTTACAGCCTTTTTCAGAGAGGAATATATTGGACTTTCACCCCTCTCTGACATCTCCTTCTGAACATTGCTCTGCTACAGAGCACTGATCCTAGGATTAAGCTACAAAAAGGTAAGTCTCCAAAGTATCGCATTCTTGAGAGTGCTAAGGTGCTTGGCAAATGCCTCAAGACTGATCACAGAGGGGACAGTGAGGAATTAGTCAACAGATGCTCAAAATACAAAGGCTGCGTTGTGCATGGCGGAAAAGCTCCCCAACATCACTCCTCAGAGAGGAATCGTCCTGTATCTAGCATAATAACACCAATTATTTGGTTGTTTGTGCTGAGGAGTTGAAAGCTATCATGTGCCGGGAAAATACTCAGCATGGAGCAGTAATTATAGATCAGCTGATAATAGAGGATGCGTTGGATTGACTGCTAATTAGATTATTAGCACTCAAAACAAATACCTGCTATTAGCCATAAATAAGCTACATTTACAATATTTTCTACTTTTCACGTTTGTTCCTTTTGCCAGTGTGCTATTTCTTTCTCCATCATACTAACCCTATTTGTTTATCAAGCTGCCGGGGAATTGTTTTCTTGTTTCCTTCCATTCTCAGAAGTGGGGTGGAGACCTGACACGTATTAGGCATCCCATGTTGGGTTCTTGAGAAAGGTGGCCAGTCTCCTCAGGGAGGACCTAGGGGCTACTTTGGGGCTGACTGCAGCCCTGTGGACACAGTCTTCCCGTGGGACAGTCTTTTTGAAGAGTGAGGCATCATAGAGTTTATGAAGTTGGTGCTGAGGATAATTGCCAAAGAAACAACCTGGTTGCTTGTTTTTGTAGCCTTTGAAGTTTGGCCCTTGTTACTGTGGATTCCAGGGGGATGGAGTGAGCATTTGAGCTCCTCAAGTGCCTGTGATCCTCCGTGCTTCCCCACTCAATGGGACATCGTCCTACAAGGAGGTTGACTGTGTGACCCTGGCAGTGTGAGATGCCACCTGCTTCCTGCCCCTGGTGGCTCTATGCACTGGGGCTAGTGTGGTCTGGAGGAACTCTTGGGGGCTACTAAGGATGTCTGGAGAGAGAAGCCGGGTCCAGGAGGGGTGAAGGGAAGCTCCGCTGTGCCCTTCACATGTATACAAGTGGCTGAGGTCCCTCCTCTTTCCACTTCGTCACGCTCATTCCAAGCTTCAAGCGTGAGAGGTGGAACTTGGTGGCCTCTGTTACATGCCAGGAGTCCACGGACAAGGGAGAGGTTTCCAGGGAAGAGGGGAGTGTGACTATCTTTCAGGAGAAGTGCTTGGGGCTTTGTGCTTAGTCATTCATTCTTTGCCACCACCCATGAGATGGGTAGGCTGAGACTTAGCTGGTGCGTGCCAGGACAGTCATCTTGGTTGCTTAAGGCCAGTCTTTTTCTGATTAAACAGTGCCTGAGTCATGCCAGTTGTTAAATTTTTCTCTTTTTCTCTTTTCTCTTTTGTATGATGTATTGATTATCCTTACTTTACCAATAATGGACTTGAGGTCCCCAAAGGTCCAATAACTTGCCCAGGTCAACAGAGCTTATAAGTGGCTGAGTTAAGACAGGTTGAATGATGCTGGATCCTAAGCTGGGATGCCAGTGTGATACTTGGCAAGTGAGAGAGATGGGTGAGATCCTTGAAATAGTTTCCCCCTTTGAGTGCCTGTCTAATGTCGGGAGAAAAAGTGGGCAAATCCTCCTACACTAGGCCACTGGGTCAAGTTCATCCATTAGTCCAGCAAGCTCATTGCTGTGTGTGAAGCCCTGCATAGGGTGCAGGGTGGAGGGGATGGGAATGCCTGGGCCATGGTTCTGCCTGCCTTTCCTGAGCAAATTCTAAGGGAGTAGTGGAGTGTGGAGCAGTGGCTCTCTCCTGGCCCCTGGCCACCTCTCTCTCTACAACTCTGTCTCCCTCCTGGACTGTAGCACGCACTGTTGTTTCACTGTGAAGATACACCTGTGTCTTGGAGACGTCTAACTCATGGTGGAAAGAGCTGCCTGATGGATAGAATCTTTTCTCTCTTTTGAGTCAAAGTGGAATGTGAAGCCAAGGAAATGGAGAAAATCTTCCCTGGGCTTCGTGGGGATAAAGGTTGGAGATGGCTGCTTTTGAATTTACTTCGAGTTGTTCTGCAAGGATGACTTTCTTCCCCTGATCACGTCACTCTTCTGTGAGCTCAGAAAACTGTGGTTGAAGTTTAAGCTCATTTTTAAAGCTGTTTCACTAAAATAGGAACCTCTTATTCCACAGGGCCTCTTATTAGAAGATGAAGGATTTAGGGCGGTCTTTTAAAGTGATTTTTTTTTTTTTTTTGAAGAAGCATTTGCCAGGATTCACTTGTCCCCAAAGTGTCTGCTGTTTCAGAAGCATAACCCCAGTAAGAATAAGGGGAAAGGAAAACCTCAGGAGAGGAAATAGGCTAACTGAGAAGCCTACTTTTATTTAATCAGTCAAAGAGGCCTGCCACGGCTTCTGTGCTATTTTGGCCTCTCTGTTCCAGAGGTTAGACCATGGACCAAATTTGACCCTCTTCCTCCACTGTTTTTTTTTTTGGCCTGTGAGCTAAGAATTCCTGAGCCTTTTTAAATAGTTGGGGAAAAACTCCAGAGAATAATATTTCATGATGAAAATGATATGAAATTCAAAACTTTAATGTCCATTGACAAAATTTTGTTAGAACAGTTGCACTCCTTCCTTTACAAGTCGTCTGTGGCTGCTTTTGTATTATAATGGCAGAGCTGATACTTGTGATGGAGGCGGTATGGCCCACAAGGCCAAAATTTTTACTATCTGCCTCTTTATCCAAAATGTTTGCAAATTAGTACAGCTGCTGTGGAGATCGGTATGGAAACCTCTCGGAAGACTGGGAGTGGAATCACCGTATGACCCAGCTATACCACTCCTGGGTATCTTTCCAAAGAAATTCAAGTCAGAATATTATCGTCATACATGAATATCTGCGTTTATAGCAGCACATTTCACAATAGCCAAATTATGGAACCAGCCTAGGTGTCCGTCAACAAATGAATGGATTCTGAAACTATGGTATATACACACAATGGCATTTTACTCGGCTGTAAAGAGCAAAATTATGTCATTTGCAGGAAAATGGATGGAATAGAGAATATTATGCTAGAAGATTAGCCAGTCTCAGAAAGTGAAGGCTCCTCTGTTCTCTCTCATATGTGGAAGCTAGAGAGAAATTGGGAGACAGAAGGTAAATGAGGAGAGAGAGCCGTGGAAGGGGATTTGGGGAGGGAGGTGGGGAGAGGACAAAGGAAATGTGATGAAGAAAACAGTTCAAGTAATACTATGTACCTGTCTGAAGTTATCAATACCAGTATCAATAATGTGTACTGGGCTGGGGAGGGAGAAGGTTGGGATCTGGAGGGAAACACACCAAGCACTGTGTGTATGTGTGTATCTATCACTTTGAACTTCATTATGATGTATAATTACAATGCACCAATAAAAACATATTTAAAAAAGTTTTTGATAGCCCCTGATCTATATTTGCTTCTCAAAGTGTGGTTCATGGACCTGAGGATGTGGGTGTCATTTGTAGGTTTGTTAGGAATGCAGAATCTCAGGCCACTCTGGCCCTGCTGATTCAAAACCTGCATTGTGACAAGATCTCTAGGTGATCTGTGTGCAGGAAAAGTTTGAGAAGCCCTGAATTACGGGACATTTGTGTGAATCACAGTTCTTTAGATGAGGCCTACAGCCAGTGCCACCTTTCCTTATTTTCTGAGTTAGTTCCATTCTGAGCTCCCTCATCCCAGGCACTATGGGAAAGTCTTTAATCTTACCGGCTTAATGGTCGCTGCTGTGACATCATTAACCTAGTCCTTATCATCCTCCTGGTCCTGGGCTACTGGGTTCCTGGTGATGCCAGGAGCTCTCTGGGTGTAAGGGCTGGCCTCCAAAGGGGCACCGCACAGCCATTTTTCCTGGGCACTGCTACCCCCTGGGGCACCCACCGCTGTCAGGACTGGCTGCCTCCCACTCTCTTTCCACACCCAGCAATTCTGTCCCTCTCGTCTCTGATTACTAGAGAGAGAGAATTCCCCTCACCCTCTAGGCTTGTTATTCTTTCTGTGAACACAGGCTTTGGCAAAAGATAGAAGATGGGCTCTTTTCTGGCGTCTCTGTTCTAGGCTCATGAATACCACCTTCCCAGAAGGAGCTTGGGGATCTGGCTGTTTGCTGAGGTTGGGGAGGGGGCTGGGGCAGGACCAGGTGGGAGTGGGTGGGAGTGCAAACAGACCCCAGAACCCATGTTACCATGCAGGTGAGGGGACACACCACTGCAAACTAGGACAGAGCCTATCTCCCGCCCATAGGATGGGAGGTCAAGTCAGTGGGAGTTAGAGGAGGGGAGAGTGTGTGGGTGCCTCTGGGGGTGAGGGAGTGCTTCCTGAGCTGGGAGAACTCAGCAAGCGTGGCTAGGGATCAGTGGAAGCTAGACTGTGGGGGAGTTTGGAAATAAAGCCATTTGCTCATTTTTGTTCTAAGATGAGAGTGTATCTGAAGGTAAACAGATTTCCCCAGTTGGAAACATTATACTCTACTCACAGGGGACTTTGTTCAGTAAAACGTTTTGAGTTTAAGGATTTTAACTGCTCAGACTGAGCCAATTGCTCTTAAAGGGGCAATTCAGTGGAATCCGAACTTGGCATTTCCTTGCTTTTAGCCCTCTGGCCTGAAGGAGAGCGGCTGGGAATGTTCCACATGTCTCAGCAGCATTGATCCTGGCTTCTTTGGACTTCATCTTTAATTCATGTGGCTGCTCTTAGAGAACTGCCCCGTGGGGAAGCCATCTTGCTCGCCTGGATTCCCTACAGACAAGGGCTTGGCAGGGCCTGGCCAGAAGTCACTTAGAGCGGTCTGTCCTGGGAGGTCTGCTGTGCATCGGAGTTGGGAAGGCCTGAGTGCATGCATATTTGTTGGATGACTGAGATGTGAAGATATCCGGCTGGTGTTACCAGGGCCTAGAAAGTCCTCCTTCTCCTATATACCAGGTGGCCCAAAGGCTGATGGATCTCCCGGTGTTATCTGAGATGTGTGCTGCTCGCTCTCCAAATTGCACTTTGGGGAAGCTCGGCCAGGAAAGGACTGGACATAGCAGACATGGAAATATACTAATGACATATTGAGTTTAAAAAAAAAAAAAAAAACAAAGTAGGATTTGAAATTGTATCTGTAGTGGGGTCCCATTTTGTTGAAAACAAGATACACATTGAAGAAAATCTTGGAACATCAAAATGGGTGAGTTACATACATGGAGTATTGTCCATGCTGTAGTTTTTATTGCAGCTAATTTATTTATCTTCTCCCTTACCCCTCCCCTACCATGAGCCACCCTTACCCCCTTTTGGGTAAGCAACATAACAAGCAGGGCATGTTAACTTCCATGTCATTTTGTGTAGTCAGTTTGTAAATATATATAAACATATATATATGTATATATAAAATATATATAAACATTTATAGATCTGTTTTGGTCATTATTAAAAAGGGGAATAAGGGATTGATTATATATTATATATAGTCCTTTGCATCTTTTTCTTCACTTAACTATACATCTTAGAAGTCTTCTGGTAAGCTAACTCATCATTTTTAATGACTACATAATATTCTATAGATGTGACTTATTTTATTCAACCATTTCCATTGGTGTCCGCATTGCCTCTTGTCTCTTGACACTATAGACAGTGCTACAATAAATATCTGTGTACATGTTCTTACATATTGAAGCCTTTACTACAGTTTTCAGGAATGGGAATTCTATGTCAAAAGAAGTTTACATTTTTTATATTAATGTATAAAGATTGCTTTATAAAACAGCATAACAGTTCACATTTCTACTGTCAAAATATGAGAGAATGCTCCTTAGTATCACCTTTGGTTGTCATTTTTGTCTTGCCAACCTAAAGGGTATAAGATGGAGTCCAGTTGTCATTTCACATTCTTCTGACCATCGGGGTTGAGTATGTTCATTGCCCGAAAGGATCTGTTCCTCTGTGAAGTGTCTGTTCTTATCTTCTGCTCAGTTTCTAACTAGAGCGTTCATCTTCTTGCTGGCAATTTTGAGAAATCTTTGTATGTCATACGTAGCTCTTCAGTAGTTATACGTGTTGCAGATTTTCCTTCTCATCGATTTGCTCCACCATAGATATTGTTTATGGTAAATATTGCCATATAATTTTTTGACTTATTTTTATATGGTCAAATATGTCTTTTTGAAACAATAGGTAATGAATGTTCTGTCTCAATTAAAAAGATGTTCCACATCATAATGTTAATCATGTTGACACTGACACACACGCACACAGTACTTGGTGCCCCTCCCAGGGCCCCATCTCCCCCCTTCCCCATACAGAGTACTGAGATTGACATTGGGATTTTCACCTATGTACACATAGTCGATGTTAGTATTTCCATTAATGAACCTCAGTCTTCTCCCTCCCCTTCCCTTAGACCTCCCTGGCTCCACTGAGGTTTCTCCTCCATTATCTGGAGTCCCTCTGGTATCCCAGTTACTCCCTAGCTTGCTCATATTAAAGAAAACATATGTCCCTTCACTTTCCATGACTGGCTAATCTCACTTACTATAATGTTCTTCAGGTCCTTCCATATTTCTTGACATAATTTTGTTCTTCTTTATTGCTGAGTAGAATTCCATTGTGTGTATTTCCCATAGTTTTGTGATTCATTCATCTGTTGATGGACACCTAGGCTGGTTCCATAATTTGGCTCTTGTGAATTGTGCTGCTATGAATATGGGCATGCATATATTACTGTAGTTCTCTGGCTTCAACCCCTTTGGAAAGATACCCAGGAGTGGTATAGCTGGATTATATGGTGGATCCATTCCCAGCTTTTTGAGGAATCTCCACAGTGTCTGCATAGCTGCTGAACTAATTTGCAGTCTCTCCAACAGCATAGAGGAATTCCTATTTGCCCACATCCTTGCCAATATTTATTGTTATTTGGCTTCTTGATGATTGCCATTCTGATTGGGGTTAGATGGAATCTCAGTGCAGTTTTGATTTGCATCTCCCTGATTTCTAATGATGTTGAACATTTTTTTATGTATTGATTGGCCATTGTATCTCTTCTTTTGTGAAGTGTCTATTCAATTCAGTTGCCCATTTCTTGATTGGATTATTTATTTTTTTAGTGTAATATCTTTTAAGTTCTTTGTATATTCTAGATATCAGTCCTCTCCTATAATGCACCAATAAAAGCACATTATAATAAAAAATAAGAAAATGTAAAACTATTAAGATAATAATAGCTACAATACAATATTAAGGTACATGCAATATAAAATAATATATAAGTTATGACATCAAAAATTGAAAATTGTCTTGTTGGTTTTATATAATCAAATTAAATTATCAGCTTAATGTAGTCTCTTATAAGCATAATATATTTTTGTAAGTCTCATAGTAAACAAAAATAAAAAGGAATTAAAACATAAAAGAAAATATTCCTGCCCTCTACTTTGTTTTTGAAAGAAATCTTTTCTTCTTAGAGCATGTAAGGTTATTTTGCACACAGAATTTGCTCTGTCCCATAGATTTTGGTAAATCTTTTTCTTTTCTTCATTTCTAACTAAGGGATTTGTATTTTTATTTTTGACTTCCTGTTTGTTCAAAAAGCTACCCAGGAGCCTATTTCTTAATTTCCAAGTCTTTAGAATTTTCGATACCTTTAATTGATTAATATTTTTTATTTTATTGAGTAATGAGAAGAGGATACGGCCTATCAAATCTCTACTTTTAAATTTCTTAAGTTATTATTATCAGTCAGGTAATCAATTTTTAAAGTGTTTTGGGGACATATGAAAATAATGCCCCGGAATATGCTTTATTTGATAGCTATAAAGTTCTCTCTCTACATACAGATTAGATAAATTTTCTGGCTTCCATTTATCATTGTCTTTCTTTGTTTATGTCATTTTTTGGTCTATTAGGTCTGTCCAGTTCTGAAATCATGCACGGTAACTTTAATGTTATCAGAATTTCCTGTCGTTAGGGGTTTTGGCTTTCTAATATTTTAGTTCCATTTTATTTGGGTCTTAGAAATTAGTGATTCAAATTGTACCTTAACTTTCCACCTTATCTGATATTAATATTGTCTGTTTTGCTTTGTTTTCATTTATCTATTGTTAATCATCCTTAATTACATAAAATGCTTCTTTTAAATGACTTGTAGCTCTCTTTTGACCAAATACCTATTTTTATTTTTCAATCCAATCTGCTTCTATTTTATTTTATTTATTTTTGCCTTGGATGTGATAGGCAAGTATTCTACCACTGAGCTACACCCCTAGCCTCTATGTTTGAATTTTAATAGAAATGTTGAGTTTATCACAGTTAGGAAATAACTGATAATCATATTTACTATTTATTTTTATCTCTCTATATTACTTTCACTGGCTTGGCCAGTTACTATTTCAAATTTTTCCTTTTCTAGTTTGGATATTTTTCTATACTATCTACGCTGACTGTCCTGTTTTTTTATAGGACATTCAAATGCATATTTCTGTGCAAAGATGACTTCCCCCAGGCGGTTGACTAACCCATTCATTACCACCCTAATAAAGTAAACCTTTTAGGAGTATTTGTGCTTTCTTAAGCTTTCTTACACTGAAAGCAGATGGGCCTTTGAAGTCTTTTTCTCATCTCATCTTCTAATATCCCTGATTCCTAAGTTTTGCTGAGATTATTTAACACTTTTGGAACTAAATGTTAAGTTTTTCTTTGCAGAATGCCTCTTCTTTTCCAGGTATCCCCATTAGTGACTTAAAATTCCTGTTTCTAGTCAGTTTAATGCTACCTATTTCAACTTAACTGTGCAAATTGCAAGGTTTGCCACACCAGTGTTTCCTCTGCTTTTCATCTTGAGATTTCTGTTTGAATTCATTCAGTTTTTTGGTCAGAATATTTTACCCGAATGGCACATGTGGGTTGTATTTCCTGTGAACTTTAGTATTTCCATAAAAATTCAACAAATCAAACAGGTGGATGACATCTGGCTTGAATTTCTAACAGTCTGTGGGTGGTTTTACATTTTCTTCTGGATTCATTTTGCAGATGGCAGGTGTGCTTGCTGTCCAATTGCTTTCCCTTTGTAAGCTACCTCTTCTCTCTGTTGGAAGCATGTGAAACTTCCTTCCTTGAGATTGAACCCAGGAGCATTCTATCTCTGAGCTACACCTCCAGCCCTATTTTATCTTTTATTTTGAAACAGGGTCTCACTAAATTGCTGAGGCTAGCCTTGAACTGGAGATCCTCCTGTCTCAGCCTCCCAAGTACTGGGGTTACAGGTGTGCGCCACCACCTGGCTGAGATTTTCTTCTTTTTCTTGGAACTTGAGCATACACCTTGGTGATTGTTCTTTCCCATGAGTCCTGAACAGAGCTCAGTTTTATTTGTAGACTCAGGTCTCTCTATCAGCCAGAGAATTTTTTTTTAAACTTCCATTTGTTTAATTCTCATCTATCCTTTATGTATTCCTTTTGTCTTTCTGGGAACTGTTATTCACAAATTGAGTCTCCAGAATCTGTTCTCCCCAAATCTTTTTGCCCTTGATTTTTTATTTCTTTGTATTTTTATTCTTCTCGTGAAAGAAAAAATATATGTTATATATATTTTTTATATATATGTTATATATATATGTTTTTTATATATATATATATATATATATATTCTGCTTGGTCTTCTAAGCCACTAATTTAGGTCTCTACAGCAACCATCCCTTTCAACTCATCTGCTGAGTTTTTTAGTTGGAAAATCATGATTTTTGGTCCCAGGAAGGCTTTCTTGTGCTATAATTGTATATCATTAAGTGCTGTTATTATTACTTTTTTGTTTGAGTTGCCCTCTGTCTTCTCTAGCAGCTCTGATTCACTGATGGCTTTTCTTTATGCTCATTCATTTCTCTGACTTCGGTCCCCTCTGTGAGAAGTGTTTACTTTGTCCACACGGTGAGGCTTAGGAATACCACCAGGTGACCTCAGCAGAGAGTGGCGATGGTATTGCGGTCTCACTCTTGTACCTTGGAGGTGTGGTCCGTTCCCCCTCCCGAGCTATCCTAAAGAGGCTTTAGCAGGCCTGCTTAGCTTCCCAGCCCTTCCTCTGGACCACAGAGGCAGGATGTCCCCTAAAATGTTCATATCAGCTGGAGCTGCCTTCCTCCCAGGGCTCCATCCACTCTGGGGCCAAGCTGTTGTGAGGATTTGAGGACATCTGATCTTGCGTCTGTGTTTGTTATCTGCTGCTGTTCTCGCTGAGATTCCGCCTGCCCCCTCCCCTCAGTCCTTCAACTGGCTTTGGCCCGCTGGCCCCAGGTGCCAAACTCAAGCGAGCCACTTGAATTCAGATTGGAGCTGAGAAAAGCCCCAGTTGTGATGAGGAGCACGTTCAAGCCACCCTTGTCCAGGATTGCTTCATGGATTTCTGAAAATTCAACAGAGACTTTTCCTGAACTTTCAAGCAAATATGCTTTTAATATTTAGGTTTCTTTGTAAAGTGATTAAGGTGTGATAGAAAACAAGAAAGTAGAATCTTTGCATTTACTTTGGATTCTGCCACATTCAAAAAGAAGGGGTTTGGTTTTTGTTTTGAAAGGATTGTTTTTATCCATTGGGGAGCATTTCTACAATTTTTTAGTATCTGCATGTGCTAATACCACTGGAGAGGCCGGATTTAGCTGGACTAGGGTTTCATCCTTATGGGGTTATTTGGGAGCTTCTGGGTTTAATCCGTCACAAACTAAGACTTCAGAAGAATAAGGTGATGAAATCTATAACCAGACAAAGGAGGATGTGTTGAAGCCTGAGGATCAAAGGGAAAAATATTGGGATGGCAAAACTTTGAGTGGTTTTGAAGTCAAATGAGGGACAGGCTGAATGGTGTTGTGGGCCGGCGAGGCTGATATTGGATCTCATTCCATAGAGGAGACCGAGGGCCAGCTGGTCACAGGGTGCCAGGTGGAGGCTTATTCACTGGAAAATTAGTTGGCCGAGCTGTTATCAGCTGTCCCTTCAAGTGAGAAGAACTGAAATACGACCTAGGTCACACAAGTTTGACCTTTATGTTTGAAGGACATGACCTATAACAAGGATTAAGTTCATGAAGAATTCCAGTGGTCTGCATCCTTGTTCCTCACTAACCTCATGCCTGCCGCTGTCTTGTTCATCTCCCGTGATCTTTCTGGAGCACGCTGTGTTGGGCAGCACTTTTTATCATTTATAGTGAGAAGTTGAGGGATTTATTCAAGGTCACGTGTCATTAAATGCCCACAGAACTTCTAATGAGCAGATCAGGAGTCTTGAGGCAGATGTGGCAGCGTTGTTGGGAGGCATCCGGTTAGCTTAAGAAAGCAACAGCAGTCTATTTGCTCCCCTGCAGCCTGAGGCTGGCCTGTTGCTCTCTGGGAGGGGCATTTCGGAGGATTAATGCTGCCTGGATAGGAGCAAGAGGGAGGCAATGTGACTACTGGCCTCCCTAGAAGAGAGTTTTTTACAGCATTGATGACTGAGATGGGCTCTCAGTACCCAGACAGTGGACACTCCCCTGTGGACCAAGAAGGGATAAGAAGGGAAGAAAGCAATTACACTGAGCCGCGGGGGAGAAGGCTTGCAGCCCCACCACTGGGGACTATCACTCTCTGTGGGATTGTCCTGTGGGTGATGGTGCATCTGATGACCTACTTAAGAAAAAAAGGTGAATAAAATCTGAGAAAGAAGCAAAACATATATAGTAAACGGAGGAAAAGATCACACTGAAGTTCATCGTGCACAGAAAAAAAAAAAAGTGACTAACATCAGATAGGGCCATTGTCTGAAAAAGAGAAAAAGTTTTTAGCAAGTGTCTATTTACTTGCATCATCTCACTTCATTTTAAAAGGCAAAAAGCCCTTACGGTGCACTTTCGACTGTCACAGTGATGAAGCCAGGATTCCCTTAGGGATCGGTTCAAGGCTGAGCTCTTGTGCAGTTTGAGGTCGTTTGTTACAGTTTATTTTGGGTTTGATGAGTTGCAGTTTGAAGTCATGGTAAAAGCCACATGGGGGCTTATAGGGAAGGTGTTCCCGGTCAAATCAGGTGGTAGAACAAGCAGTTAGTCACCCCTGCTTTGGTCTTTTGTCTTGCTTGCCATAGATAATGATTAAATTAAATTTCACAAATGTTTTACGTGCATCCAGCATGCTGTACTCTGCATTAGGGGAATGCACGTGTATGCCCAGGCTTTTGTCTTGCAGACTTGTGTATTCTCACAGGGGAGCCACCTAGGGAGGTCCCTGTCCTGGTGGCCTTGGGGTGTGCTAATGCAGAATCTCTGGGTCTTCCTCCTTACCACTGCAGGTTTGTGCCCCACGTGCTGGACAGTTCCATATGGTGAAGTCCCCCATCCACATCCTGGAGGTCACCTGGGGCTTTGAGTGGAAGCTGGGAGGCAGCCTGTGCTCTCTTCCTGAGCCAGGTTAATATGTTGGGACTCTAGAGCTCCTATTGTTCAAAGTTCTCTGGCTCTACTGGAAGCCCATAGGGGTGGGAACAATTTGTCTAACTCTGTCTTGCAAATGGGGCACAAGAATAAGGGAAGACCAAAAGTACTTGACAACCCTCCCTCCAGCCCATTTGGAGATTTAGGGTTGTAGTTGAAGTTCCCACGTGTGGCCTGAACCCAGCCAGTCAGGATGGGCATATCTTTGTAATTCTGACCTCTCAAGAATTCCTTTTGCATGAATCTAATGCGTATATTCGAGTTGGCAGAAGTCAGTTTCTCCTTCTCAGAAAAAGACTGATCAGCCTGACATTAATTCCCTCAAATTTTACAACAGATGGGTTTTTTTTTAGCACGAGGGGGAAAAAATGTGGTAATTACCACAGGGCTAGGATAGCTCCCCTAAGAACCAAGCGTGCCGTGAGAACCTCGGTTCTTTCCTGTATTCGTTCTGCTGGGAGGTCAGGGGAAGGACATAGCGAGGGGTAGCCAACAACTGCTGCTCCCTCCTCTACCTGTTCTAATTGCCTTCTGGGTTAGTATATGCCCACAGTATATGTAAGCTAGCCTCATACTTGGTATATCCTCTTGTCCTTTGGTTTTGCTCGTTGAGGTTGCCTTCTGGGTAAGAAAGACGGTTCTTTCTTGCTATGACTCTTTAAATACTTGAACTGTTTAGTTTCCAAGATGCCTACTGTTTGCAAGATATTTTCCTGGGCATTTCTCACTCTCTCCAGGGTGGGAAAACTTTGAATTGGGTTAGCCAGTGACTAGACACAGGGGCTGGGAGGAATCTGTGTGTCTGTGTATAGAAAATACAGGAATTTAGGAGGCCAGAAAGGAAGAAAGAAGGAGTTAGGGTGGCTATGCAGAGACCTGGAATATTTTTTCCAAAAAAAAAAAAAAAGGACAGTGCAGAAATTAAACTGGTTTTTGAAAGATGAGGCTCAAAGACAAGGAAAGAATGGATTTGTTTTTAACGATTTCAAGTAGAATTGAAGCTGTTCCTGCGATTGTTGGAAATAAAATTGGTTAGAAAATGATGTCAGCAGAGAGTGGGGACTGTGAACCAGGAAAATAAATGAGCTCTGAAATCACCTTCTATTTTATAAATATTGTTTCTGGAGCTGAGAAAATTGAGATAGATTATTCCTTTTTCTCTCTCCCAAGCCATGGGTAGAAGAAGCCCTGAGTATCCCATTTGGACCTTGTGAGGAACATCTCATCTTGTCCTGGCGCGCTAAGTAGCTTTGTCTGCATTTAGACACACTCCATTTCCCTTTCAAGGACCACTATCAGCAGTAGCCAATTACAAACACACCTCATAACACATTATTGAGACACACTGCACGCAAATAAGCTGGAGAGATGTTTAATGATTGTACCACATCGCGTCCATTACAATCTGTCCTCACTGCCACAGGACGGAGGGCCAGTTCCTGTGTGAGTATTTCTGGGCATGTGTGTTTCTGTGCATTTCATTTTCACTGTGTCCTAATTAGACACAACTCAAGCCAAACCAGTGTATATCTTCAAGGGAGGAAAAGGAGCATTGTTTCACATTCTGACAGGCTGCTTTTAAGCTGGAGACTCTGTCTTTGGTTTTCTGAAAGTATCAGTGCTATTAGCAGCCTGAATTCATCTGAGAACAAGAGTTGATGCATTTTACGACTCAATGGGTGGCTTCCTTCTGTTATCTGTTTCTCGTGGAGAGGCGGAAGGTGAGCAATTTAGAGAAACATTACATAGGCAGTCACTTCTTCCAGTCTTTCATCCGCTGATTTGGTTTTGCAGTAAGAGTTTGCCATATTGTATTTTCTCTACCACTTGCCGTTGCTCTTGGTTTTGAAATAATGACTTCATTTGGACACAGTAACTGCTGCATTCCAGACCTGGGTGATGCAGGAGCTGATTGACCAAGCAAAAGGCCTTCTGTGATGGTGTTAAGGGTATGGAATCAGGGAATGAGATAAGCTTAGGGAGGTTAAACCAGTATTCTCCTTTACAGAGGTTGGGAGCCTTTGAATTTATCAGATCTACCTGTTTTCTCCATAGTTGCTGCCACTAGGGAAGGGAAGTTGCTTTCTCAAGAGTACTTGGCAGCCAGGCGTGGTGGCACATGCTTGTAATCCCAGTGCTTGGGAGACGGAGACAGGATGATCACAAGTTCCAGGCTAGCCTTTGCAATTTAGCAAGACCCTGTTTCAAAATAAAAATAATAATAAATAAATAAATAAATAAATAAATAAATAGGACTGAGAGTGTAGCTTGAATGTAGATTGCCCCTGGGTTCAATTCCCAGTACAAAACAAAGACAAACAAAAACAGAACCTCAAAACAGGAGTACTCGGCTGGTTAGCGGCAACACTTAACTCGTACCTGGCCTCTTGGTCTGTGGCCCAAGCTTTCTGCAAATGCAAGCTGTGCTGTGTTTGTCTCTGTAAAATGCAGAGCTTGGTGGGGATGCTTGCTGGACCCTCCAGCCACAACAGCTATCACAGAGCATGCAAATGATTAAAACTCATATAGTCCACATTCCCCAAGGATGCTATTTTCATGCTGCAGAGGTTTCTGAGAGAGGGCATTTGGTTTCAAAGGATTATTTTATCAAAGGATTGTTTTTATCCTCACACTTCCAGAAAAACTGAATACCCAATGCTCCTACCAGTGTTGCCTTTCTTGTCTTTTGCTCTTGTAGTTCTGGGTCTTCCTTGAAGAGGTAGCATAGGGAAGGGGGAATGAAATTTGTGTTTGCCTTAAGTCAGCTAGAAATGCTTTCGGCCCGATGGAAAACTGGGTTAGGTCTTTTAGAATCTGTGTAGTTGAGTGGGTGACTCGTCCAGCCTTTCAAACTTGGGAGAAGTTACTGTTCACACTTCATTCATATGTTCTTTGGTCCTTGGCAAGTGAATTGCTTTTGAAGAATTTATGTTCCCATCTGCCACTTCTATTAGTAAGGGTATTTGTGACTGGTGTACTAATGGGACAGTCTTGGGACCCTGGTGACTTGATGTTGCCCATTTGCAGCCTGAAACTTAAGGGTTCACGTGGGGTCAAGAGGCAGGAGTCCGGGATTGGTATATCACAAATCACATTGCCTGGCTGAGGGAGCTTGTGTTTGCTCACAGCCAGGCAGATGGTGCCAAGTAGTAGCATGTTCCTACTGCTACTTTTGCAGCCAGCAAGAGAAATGTGACAGGGCAGCTAGCAAATTGCTATTTTGAAGAATCTGCTGTGTCTTTGAGTGTGAGTATGTGTGTTGCAGAGCAGTGAGAGTCTGAGGAGATTCTAGTCATGAGAAGCAGCCCTCCCTGGCTGGTGGTCGATAGAACAGGTCTCAAGCCCTGTGGGAAAGCAAAGAGAAAAACTGGAGGCCCAGTAACACGATCAGCACCACAGACAGCGTCACATTCCCTAATGTTTAGGAACCCCTTCCTAACAGCTAAAAAGACTTGGCTTTGTGTTTCTGTCTTGCATACTCTGCTTTTGTGATCTGCAGAAGGAGCTAGCAAGGACAGCAATTCCTTCTGCCCATTCTGCTAATGGAGAGACCGAGTCTCAAATGTTGACTGACACGGTGAGTCAGTGGAACAGGCAAACGAGACCTCTAGGATCATATAGCTGTTGGTACAGAAAAAAAAAAAAAAAAAAAAAAAAAAAAAAGCATTTTGTTTTCTCTTCTTGGATTCCATCACAAAAACAACAAAAACAATAGCAACCTCCCAAAATGCCATTTAAGTGGAATTAGAGGATAAATATAATTTGTGGAGCCTGAAATACATGCAAGGGCTGCCTTGAGCAGCTGGGTTTAGGCGAAGCCACAGGGGAAAGTGAAAAGGTTTAGGAGAGGAGGCAGCAGATGGCAGTGAGTGCCAGCAGGATGCACGTCCAGAAGTACAGGGTGGGATGACATCCTGAAAAGCCACAGTGAAGCTATGTTCCATATCTGCAAACAGTGGGCAGAACTAGGGGGAGCAGAATTGAAGGGATGTACCTTCTGGGTCCTCTGCTTTACAGAAGCAGAGAAGGTGGCTATCCACAAAGGAGCATCCAGAAAGAGACCTATTTGTAGGAAGTTATGTCCTTCCTCTCACTCTTCCTCCTCCTTCTCTTTTTTCTTCCTTCCTAAACATGTTTGTTGAGGCATAACATTCATACAGTAAAGTACATAAATATGTCAAACAGTAAAGTACATAAATATTTCTCAGCTTGGTGAACTTTTATGTATGTGCACCCTGTGTAACCACCACTGGGCCAGGTTAGGCTTCCTGCACTCCAGAAGCCTCTTTGTGCCTCTTCTGGACATTAGCCTTCTCCACAAATAAAGCTTACTTCCTTTTTTAAACAATGAAAATCAGCCAGGCATGGTGGCACACACCTGTGCTTGGGAGGCTGAGACAGGAGGATCACAGGTTTGTGGCCAGCCTCAGCAACTTAGTGAGGCCCTCTGCAACTTAATGATCCTATTTCAAAATTTAAAAAAAGGGGGGGGGGGCTGAAGTGTAGCTCAGAGGTAGAATGCTCCTGGGTTCAATCCCCAGTACTACAAACAAACACTGTCCAGTCCCTCTTCCCATCACAAGAATTTCTCGCAGAGATGTGGTCTACAAATGCCCACCTCATACAATACAAGTAATAAAAAAGACATTGAGACTATCAGGAGAATAGAAGAAAGAATGTCAATAAGAGCCATGAAAATTACCCCCTAATAAGGAATATTCCCAAGGAAACATTCCTAGGGAACAGATGGAAATTGTAAGTAAAAATTTCACAATGAATTTAAAGAACTCAATGAAGCAATCATTTCTGAGAAGAGAGATCACAAAGTAGAAACACAAATTCTGGAAGGGATGTCAAGATGGTAAGAGGTAGTGAAATGTGAGCTGGCACAACTCAAGGAGGAAGTAAGGGGAAAAAGGCAAATCTACTTGAGAAATGAAGATAAACTTGGAAGGATCCCAGAGGAAAGTAGACATTGTAGAAAAGAAGTGAAACTTAGACAATGCAAATGGGAAAAGCGAATAAAGGCAATTGAAATAAGGGAAGCATTGATAAAGATGAGAGAGAAAATGATAGCTATGAAAGGCAGGCAGTGGAGACCCAACACAAGCATAGTCTTGTCCCTGAAGGCAAACACAAAATAAGGGAACATAATATTTAAAATATTAATTAGGAAAGCTCTCATGATTAAACAAAAAGAAAATATGGGTGTAAATTTTGAAAAAGCACAAACTTGGGTATCAGAGAAAATTACCTAGAACAATTAACACCAAGATAGTCTTGGAGTTTTAGACATTAACTACAGGGAATTATCCCTTTCCCTCCCTTCCCATAGAAGCAGGGTAGAGAAATGAGTGTGGAGGTGGCAGCAGGGAATGTGGCTAGAGGGCTGGAAGATTGGTTATGGGGACAAATAAGTTAATTTACTGAACAAATAAATATAGAGAGGATAATAGGAAGCATGTTTTTCATTTTCGAAAAGGAACTTGGAAAGGGAGACGGCTAGGAAAAACCTAGAATGCTGGATTAGCATCAGAACTATCAGTATGCTCATATATGCATATGTATGTGTCCCAGAGGAAGTACCAGGATGCATGCATATACAGGCAAATATTTCTTAACTTTCTGCTGAGATGATCTGGAGGCAGTGTAACTCCAGTAGCAATGAGTATGTGCCGAAAACTCAGATCTCGGTTTCTAAATACTATCCTATTACTAAAAGTTGTGGGGGAGGGGGTCAGAGAAATGGCCAATTTAAGGCATATGGCAGAGAAAGTGTAAAATGAACTGAAATATCTTGTTATGCCAGAAAGTCAGGAAAAGGCTCAAGAAAAGTTGGAGATGTGTCAAAAGTACACAAGTGCCAGCTCGAAGGAGTTTCCACTAGCCAAATTGAGGATGACAGGAGCAACAAAGTGAATACGAGCGCCAGATTATAATTTATTGAATAAAATAGGAACCTGTGAGTCCACACTGTTAGGAGTAAGTGAATAAACAAGTCAATAGGTAAATAGATAAGTAAGTAAATAAGTAAGTGCGAAAGAAAGGAAAACTCTTCCATATAGTAGAATTTTAACCAACACATGCCGAAGGAATGATGAAAATCAATATTCACCCCTGGGCAACTATCATTGTGGTCACTAATAAAGGCAGGAATTGCCAGTGGATACTAAGTCTTGTGAGTGGACATTTCATGAGGAATGGTGGATTGGCACAACAGAGAGCACGGCTTCTCACAAATTGTAACCAAGTTCATTGGCAATATGGTGGATTGTCAGTGGCAAAACCTGGGGTAGACACCAACTTGACCAGATGAGTAAGGTTTACGTCACTAGTGGTGGGATGTGTTGTCCTCGTGTGCCCTGGATGTGGAATACAGCACCGAGAAGAATATAGCGGTATTTCTGTTGGATTCCTGCCAAGAATGCATGGCTTGTGTCTGGTCGTGCAGAAATGTTCGATGGACACAGGTCTTACAGAATGAAAGGCCTATAGTTTTTGATACTTCAAAGGATCTGAGAAGCAGAGAAGGCTTGAGAAACTGTACCAGATTGCAGGCAACTGATGAGACATGAAAACTAATTGCAACATGTGTTGGTTCATAGGATTCTGGACCCAGTAGGAAAGGAGACATTGTTGGGACAGTTGGAAAAACTCAAATGGGGCCTGTGGATATGTCAGTGCTAGATCAATGGTTGATTTTTTGACTGAGATAGTTGTATGATAATCATATAGTAGCATCCGTATCTTTGGGAGGTATGTACTGCAATGTTTAGAATTAATGGGCATCATGCAAAAAAAAAACCAAAGTCTGTATCTGTGTGTCTGTGTCTTTCTCTCTGCAAAATGTAGGGAATACATCAGAATATCACCAGCTAGGGAATTTGTGTGGAAGGGAAAGAAGAGTTTGTACTTCTCTTTCAACTTTTCTTTAGGTTTGAACTTGCTTCAAAATTAATAAAAGGATGCTGAAAAAGAACAATAAATAAAAAGAAAGAAAAATCCATTGGGAACCCAGGCAAAGAGATGAAGTCACTTATAAGGAGAAAAATACCATGCTGGCCCTATTTCCTCTGCAGCACAGTTAATGCCCAGTAGACAGTGAAGCAGCCTCTACAAGATAAACAAGGAAAGAGAGTGTGAACCTATGATTGATTTATATCCATACTAGCCATCCTGAAAGTATAAAGACAATTTTGGGCATGCAGTAACTCAGGGAATATTGTTCTCTTGAGTCCTTCCTGAGCAAACTAGTAGACAATGAACTTCAGCCAACAACTGGAGGTGGAGAGTGAGCACTGAGTGTTTTCAACTGTAAAACTAAACTCAAACCAAGACTAAGACAAATAGGATTAAACAACAGCGGAGAATGTGCCCCAATGATATAGAAATGACCCTACCAATAAATATTGCAAGGGGAAGGGGGAAAAAGAGGAGGTTCTTTGAATGTCTCATTCTTAATAGCAGGGAATCGAAGGCTATAGTTGAGACCTGATAGATGAAGTAACTTAAGTATAATTATATTTAACCATAAATAAATGGTAAATATTTAGAAAAATAATCATATTGACTAAAATCAGGTAGTAGAAGAGAGACTGCATCATAGTCAGTGGTACTCAGGAGCTGTGTGGTACATTGCTGTCTCTCCCTGTGTGTGGCTGCCATTCCATTAACATCTCTGTGCATCTTCATAACTGGCTCCCAAAGACATATGTCTCTTTTTTGTCCCACCCCAATCATGCCTGCTATGCCTCTGCAGGAAGAAAAGTGAAGGGAAAGAAGAGAAAATACACCAGTTTTCTCCTTGCTTGTACTGTAGAATTAATGTCATGCCTAAAGACATAGGTTAAGATTATAATATAACGTATACTTATGAATATAACCACTGGAATAAAAACAAACCATCTTAGAAAAATCACATAGAAGAAACAATTACATAAGGACTAAATATAATGCCCAAAGCCTCCAGAAGACATAATATAAAATGAGAGCCTGCTTGCCACATTGCTAAACGTAAATGAGTTTAACTTACCTTTTGAAAAGATTTTTTCAAATAGGATCATAAGTCAAAACCTAATTCTGTGTTGTTTATAGCGATATCCCTAAAGGAATGCCATACAGGGAGGTTGAAAATAAAAGGATGAGTAAAGGAACATGAGGTAAATGCATAACAAGGTTAATAAAAAATAAATACAGACATAAAAAGTAGTAGTCATGAACTTGCATCAGACAAAGTAGAATTCAGCTTATAATGCATTAAATAGATAAGGGGACTTCATAATGCTACAGGGTACATTTCACAATGAAAAAGAAGCATCAATATTGAAAAAAAAAGCAGATTTTAGGAGATGTAATGAGAAATAGACAAACACTACTAGTAACGGATCACTTTAATTTACATGTCTCAGTCTCCAGATAACTGGACAAAAAAATAAAAATCAATATTGAAGATCTAATTAACATAAGTAATAAAGTAGATCTGACAGATAAATATCAAACCCTGTAGACTAAATGAAGAAAATACATCTTTCAAGGTCCCATGAAGCATCCACAAATATTGACCATCTATTAGGCAACAAAGATAACCTCAATAAATCCCAAAAGGGAGAAAAAAGTATAGGGAATGTTCTCTGACTACAGTGCAATTAAACTAGAAATTAATACTAAATCAGGAAACTAAAGGACCATTTGAATGAAAGTGAAATCAAAACAAAACAAAGCAAAAACACTCAATGTATGGCTCAAAGAGGAAAATAAAAACTGAAATTAAAGATTTTTCTGGAAAACAACAATTAACGAAAACATTAAATATCCAAGCAGATGTGATATAACTAAAGCAATCCTCAGAGGAAAGCTGATGGTTTTAAATATTTACATGAAAGAATGATAAAACATGAATAAATCATCTAAGTCAAGAAGTTCTAACAGAATAAAACAGAATGTAGTGAAGG